>JANJYP010068707.1:0-15165 GCA_024605115.1 Rastrelliger brachysoma
GGGTGGCCCCTGGCCATGGGTCTGTGCAGTGCTGTCTGGCCCCCGACTACTGCAACAGTTTTCCGGGGTGTAGGAATGATGGGATATGGACGACATGCACCGGCCACAGTCTTGTCTTTGATTCCCCACTTGACCACGGCCCCATCGGGCAATGTAGGGGGAGTCACTGAGATAGTCAGATTCACCTAACCCTAAGTGCATGCTATTGGTGTTATGTTGGTAATATTAAGGGGAGAAAAAGGTACCCTATTAATGTGACGATGACATTTTGGTCATAGTGCCTTCGATCTGAAGGCAACGTCACCGCCACATTAATAAATTTTAAATAAAATATCTTTTGGAGTGTGTGGTATCTTTTTCTCCTTTTTCATTATTATTCTCATCGGGAGCCAACACCTCCAACCTTTTTTGTTGTGCTATACATTTTTTCTTCTACATAATATTAAGAGGTGAAACTCATCAGTGAACCATTCATTAAAAACTCTACACTAGCTGTCAATGGTGGGACTCCTGTCAACCAGGTGAGCTTAGGTGTAAGATACTTGATTGATCCTTGCGATTAAAACAGAAATCTAATCTTTATCCTAATATAACTACGATGTTGACTCATGCTATGACTAATCTAGATCACATTTTAATTCCCCCCACTGTTCTGGTCAGCCTCTGTTCAACTGAATGACAATGATCAAGATGATCTTAGGTGCTTTTACAAGACAGGGCCAACATCAACACTGTATGCTTGAAAAGTCAGAAACTTTTTTGCATGCCCTTTATTTTGGTTTGATAAAAAATGATATCAGTAGTATTTTTGGCCTGGCGTCAGTACAACCATTTATCTGCTGCATTTGTTTTCCCCAGCGGTCAAATAACGTCAGAGAAACAAACGTCCTGACGCCGTGGGGAAGTTGTCAGCACACTCAGACACACAGCGGTGGAGCTGTAAGGCCATTAACCTCACTGCCTGCTAACAACACAGAGCTCTGTCTCAGCTCTAGTAAAGAAGCTCTTTCCTTGAACCAAACTAGATACATAGAAAAGGCTGATGTCTATCTGATGACTTGGCTAAACAAAATGTTTATACTTCCTTCCCTTCTTGCCAAGCCTCACCTTGAATCCGATTCTCTACTGGTTTTCCAGCTCTGAGGTGCCTTTATTAACATTAATCACCCCTCCCTTTAACTAAATTGGGGGGACTGTTAATCTAAGTGTATTTTAATGGAACACTTCAGAAGCAACTCCCTCAATTACATCAACTCTTTCCAGCATGGGCCCTATTAAAAACAACCTTTCATTTAGGGTGAGGGAACCCACAGACAGAGAGAGAAACGGAGAGAATTAAGGGAGCCTCGGCTAATCAGTTTCACCTGCCAAAGTGAAAGCATGTAGCACAGACTGCCGTTTATAAGTATATTTTATATCGGACACATGGCTCTGTTTATAAAACATTAAGCTACAATTTTACATTATAGGTACTTATCCGTAGTTTGGGGGGAAATTTGGGGCCCTCCCTGGTTGCTTGTTACTAAATGGTCCTGGTGATGTCACGGATGTTAAGCTCACTTCCCAGTCAGTTTGAATGAATTTCCCTGTAACTCTAATTCACACAAACAACTGCCTACAATCAAAGACAGCACTTTGGATGCTGGGAGCGGAACATCTACCCACCTTTGAGAAACAAAACAAAAGTTGGACAACGCGGAGCATTGAATGAGCCGATACCATGGAGATTTGGCTGAGCGGCCCACTGTAGGATGTGTTTATAATTGTGCTGAGAACAAAAAAAGGTGATTTTGGAAGAAATGTGTACTTTGAAAAATGTGCAAAGGAAATGCTTTGGTTAGATAGGATTACCTTTGTTTTGGTTATGTTTAGATTGTTTGGGTTTTATGAAGAAGGGTTGCCCCCCTGTCCTGTTTATGTATTATTCTTTATTAGAAATGGAGATTTTTGTTTTTGTACAAAAGGCGGGAACAGGTTCTGGGAATGTTCCGTGAAAAATGGCATGAAGCTTAAAAAAAACAAGTGATTGCGCAGGTGAGGGCATTTTGCTACATCTACCAGCAAGAAGACAAGATTCGCAAAGGCCAATTTGAGTTATACATCTGTGAGTTGGAAGGCTTATCAGATGACAAAACGCTGCACAGTAGTATAAGACCGGGTTTTACAACTCTGGAAAGTTGTAAAACTTTCAGGAAACATTTATCCTCTGTTTTGACATTTTCGAGTACAGTTGGTTGCCGGATGACATGGTACTGTGGAAAAAGCTGAGCCAGGTTTCAACTCACTATATGTTTTTTTCCGGGATACTTTGCATCAGTTGACTTTTCACATAATACTACGGTGTAAGGCTGGCAATGTTAGTGTTAACAAATCACCATAAAAAAGACCAAAACTAAGCCCAACTTGCAGTACTTCACGACTTCCCTCTTGTGTCTGTGGCCCTAAACTGAAAGCCTATTCCTTATGAAGACACAAATCTTCAAAAACAGGTCATGAATCTAGTTTCATTTTTAAAAATGCCATAGTAATTTCCTAAGCACTGCAGTTTTTTTTTAATCAAACAACACTTCAACAGGAGCATTTAGAGAATATGTGCCCATATTTCAGCAATGGATGGATACACATTTGGTGCACTAGTGATTACTTCTGGCAGCAGGACGGTGTATGTGGGAGTCAAAATCAACAATAGCAACTGTTTTTTTGTTTTTTTTTCTTTTTGGTTGTTTTTTTTCTTGCTAAAGTCAATTCATTGATGGTTTGGTCTTTTCATGGGATTTGTTGACAATGAGAATGGAATTTCTTTCAGCTTTATACTTTCAACCTTGGCTACAGTTTTACTGATTCAAGTTATGGTTTGATTAGAGTTTAACGTGCAGTGGGGGGTAAAGCAATCACCACTGAAGCATATCTGAATTTTTAGTCTTGTCCAAATCTACCACATGTGTGATTTCTATGTACTGTATACAGTTAAATTAATGTCTGGGTTTTCTAGCATATTTGAAATTGTTGATGACTATTTCATTTTTGAAAATATTGTCTTCTTAAACGGCACTTGAAAGTGGTGTTCACACCAAACTCTGATCCAACCCAGACTCTTGTCTGGTTGCCACTTTTCTTCAGTATTGCAGCCAATCTCGCAGTTGTCTTTGAACTGTTATTGTTCAAAGACGTCAATGTCAATTGCACAACTTCAGAACGACAGATTGTACTTTGTTAGTGGGAGGGCAACTCATGAATCTGGTAGGCACACACTCACTTACACACACACACACACACACACACACACACACACACACACACACACACACACACACACACACACACACACACGGACAATTCTACAGTTTCAGAGACTGATTACAGTGAACACAGTCTACACATTATTAAAACGGCTCAGTCTTTTGGTATTCTGTAAAAGCCTGACTCAGGACAGACCTACAGGGCTTTGTATACTGTTGGGTCTTTTGATAAATTGGCCATCAACTTAAAGTTGATGATCAATTTGCTTGAAGGAATGCATATTTGTGATCTGAGGTTACATATCAAACGTAGGCACTTTTGAACTACAAACTGAATTCCAACAGCCTTACCGTTGTGTTGTTTTCCTTCTTCAGTTAGAATCAAAGCAAAAGATGCCTCAAAGGTAGGCAGTCTTTTTTCTTAATAAAGCCTGTTTCTTCTTTACCTTAATTTGAGAACACTTGACATACTGTTTAATTTTATTAGGCAATAAAAAAATCTAAAGATCTGGCCCTAAGAAGGAGTTATGCGATTTTGGTACCTGGGTCCTAGCTCATCTTCACACCTCCAGGTGAATTCTCCAAAGCTCTCATAGCGCTGGTTGTAGTGGTAGAGCACTCGGTGCAGTGTGGGAGCACCCAGGTCCATCAGAGTGTTGTAGGCTGTCTGCTGCTCTTTCCCACTGGTGTAGCCGTTGAACAGGTTATAGATCTTATCTGCGATTTCTGGAAGGGAAAAAACAATCACAGTTCAACACTGAAAAACTTAATACAATCTCACTGGTTGATTGGTGATACTTGAAACCATCATAAGAAAAGACTGGACCAAGGTCTAATGTTGATGACTCAGCTTCTTTGTCAAATGTTTATCTGAGCATATTGACACATGATTACAAAAATCAATACAGAGATACATACATTCAGATCATAGGATGTTCTTTTTCATTTTCTTTGATCATACAAATATAAAATATGTGATAAGAATGATATACAACAGAATATCATCGGCATATAACAACATCTTAATTATAGCTTAACCATGAGTTAGAAGGTCTAAGCAGATTCTCTCAGCAAGAGGTTGTGTTGCTAGGTTGAAGATCAAAGAGGATGAAGGGAAGACTCTGCTTTCTCTGTCACTTCTGTTTTATTGATATTGTTTAAGTTTAATGTGCTATATCCTTCAGGTGGAGAACTTTTCCACGTTGTGCATACTGTACAGCAGATTATCTATGGAAAAACAAGGAAAACCTATGGAGTCTCTGTTAGTAAATGTGGTGTGCTTTCCCTTTTTTTTCTTTTTACTGCAGCGCCACTTTGCATTTTAGATTAATACGGCAGATGTCCTTTTACACACAATTCTTGGTATCGGTACCATTTTAAAATGAATAAATCATCAATAAATCCCTCTAAAATACAAAGTGGTTGGAGATTTTTTTAATGGGAAGCTTTTCATGGCTCAAGTTGGGGACTTATCCACCTGTTCTGCATGACGTTGTCAATAAAGTCTGTCCAAAATGGAGCCAGTGCACTGGAAATATTGTATTTCACACCATTCATGCATTTCCAGGCATTCAAATCAACAGCATAAGCCCAGTGGTATCACACTTCACCGGCTGGCGTGCTTCTGCAGTGGCTGATTCAAATCAGCAGCAGGCTAAATTTTTTAACCATGTGGATTAACATATTTTGTTGTCAATATCCTCATCAAACTGCAGAGTACAGTGTCCAGTGCCAGTCCTGATCCAGAGACTAACCCTTTCTGTATATGACTTTTTAACTCATACTATGAACTGAGCTGAACATTTGTTTTTAGTTCAAATTTTGCAAACTAAAACAGACACATATGTTTGTTTATATGAACATGGTTTGAATGTGACCTTGTCCATTTTTTTTTACCTTTAACAGAACAACACTGACTGACTTAATCCTTTAAATTGCTCAACAAACACATATTACACTACACAAAGCTTTCCAATGAAATATAGCACTTATAAATGCTTTTGTTTTAGTGTCACTATCACCTTGAGCGTGTGGACAGTGTTGGAAAATGAAACTAATCTCTTTAAGCCACCTGTGATCAGCCACCTTTCTGCCTTCAGTCTGTGTCTCTTTTCTCACCTTGTGCTTTGACGTCATCCACAGTTGGACACGGAGTTTTGATGGTGACCTCACTTGGACTGGAACGACGCCCTGTGTTGTCTACTGCCCAGAGCCGGAACCTACACACACACACACACACACACACACACACACACACACACACACACACACACACACACACACACACACACACACAGGCACACACATTTGTAAACTACTTTAGTGAGGACATTCACTGTCATAATGCAATCCCTATCCTTGAACTCTATCATTAACCATCACAATTAAATGCCTAACTCTAATCCTTAACTGAACAACATCCAATCGTAACCTTCACCTTAAAACCAAGTTTGATGCTTCAAACAGCCCTTTGAAGGTGTTTCAATGAGTGAAGACCACCCAAAATGTCCTCACTTTCTGATTATGTCCTCACTTCCAAAGTATTAAACTCCAAGTGCTTCTTATAATTATAATCATGCAAATGCAAGCACAAACACACACAGATGATAATATCAACAACACAAAATCAAGAACATTCCGCAAAATTTAACCCAGTCATATGGGCCCTCCAGCAAAGGAGTGTGATGATTCTGCTGTACCAACATCATGTCAGCAGCACCAACAATCTCTCAGCTGGCAGAAGCTGTGTTTCCTGCAGCTGGTAATTCAATTAGACGACTCCCCTCGGAGATGAGAGCCTGCATTATCAATACAGAACTTCCCCTGGTGCCAGACTGACAATAAACACTTCTTCACAGGGCTAATAAGACACAGTTTCTCTGAACGAATATCTCCACCTAGTGGCTGAAACACAAACTTCATCCACCTGCAGCATCAGAGAATGAAGCAGACGCACAGAACAGAAACAATATAAGATATTTAGAGGTTTTAGTAAATTTTGAGCTTATAATAAATAAAAAGGTCAGTTATTAGGACATCACCTGCTGGCATCTTTAAAATCGGAATGCATATGACCTAACGTGTGGATTAAATGCAGACTTCAGTGATAATAGAAACTGGCACAGTTTAAATATCACGTTTTACAACATTAAAATCTTGCCCATGTTTACAAAGACTGAAATATTGAAATGCACCTGCAGAGTATGCTTAACGCTTAACAATGTATAGCTCTCACCAAACAATACATTGTGTTTTTTCCCCTCACATACGAGGAGCCAATCTCACACTTGGGAAGGGCTCTGTCTGTACAGAAAATATAAGGCATGCGCAACAGCCTGAAGGGAGAGACGAGGCCTCAAGCTCAGAGAGATGAATGAGCTGCCAGACAGAATAGAGCGCGCAGGATTCCCGCTGATGCTGGGATTAAAAGGGCATGTGTAGCAGCTCACTCTGATTACATAAAGCAAAAACTGTTTGAAGGGGATTCGTCCTTGGGCCTCTTTCCCTTTTTTAATTTATTTATTTATTTATTTTCTAGTTCTCTCTCCCTCTCCACTAGTAGCTTTTGATCTTTTTCTCACTTTTCCCTTCTTCTCCAGTCTCTAACCCAAACTTTGCCTCTGTTTCTCCACCTCTCTTCTTCATTTCTTCCTCTCCACCTTGCTCTTCTTCTCTTTTTTCTCTCTCTCTCTCGTGTGGTTTCCCTCCTGGCAGGCTCTCTGTGAGATAAGTGTCAGCATGTGTAGAGAGCATCCGGTGTGCGTGTGTATATGTGTGTGTGTGTGTGTGTGTGCATACAGAGAAAAATACTCAGACACTACTTCACAAACGGCCACAGTTTAAATGTAACATGGAATAAATCATATTTTTACTATTAGCTTCAACAGCTGTCTGCTTGAGAGACCCAAAAATACGGAGTGAATTGGACCAATTACTGACCTCTCAAAGGAAAGAGAGGTGCCACACCCCACACATTTAGTTGGTGATTAGTACAGCATGCAAAAACTTCACTTTGAAATGAACTCAATGCTTCCCTTAGGACTTTAAATACATGTGGAAAGATACTGTGGTCATGAACTTCTAACTTAACCTGTATTTGACCTACTGGCCTTCTTTGGCTCACTAGGAGGAAATACTATAAAATCACTGAGGAGAAATATTTAAAGGGGACCAATTATGCTTTTCCTCATCTTCAGTTATATTTATATGCAAGTTACAATGTCAGATGTTTTATATTAGATGTCATCAAAGTGTCAAATAAAAAAGGTAAATGTATGGAGAAGTAATTGTGTGAGCAAAAAGCACCAGCTTCAGACTTCCCTGAATACTCAGTCTCCAGTGTTTTTTTCTAGAAGGCACTCAAGCTGATGTCATCTTGTGACAGATTATTTTATATGATTGTCTGCTCAATGCACAGCATGCAAGTTCATTGCCTCGCTCCACTAACATTGTAGTGTTTTTCAGTTGTTTTGGGAGTTAGTCATGCCGAGCCATGACTTGAGTTGACCTTGCACACCGTGAGTGTTTTTCCATTACACAACAAGGCAAAATAAAACAAGTAATTTACCTGTTGGAGGTGTGCTGGTTGTCTACAGCTCTTCATCCAACATCATCACTGTGGCTGTTTCAGGTTTATTCCTCCCTGTATTATTTCTAACTGATCCACTCAATAGTTTTTAGTTCTCCTAACAAAGCTCTGCTAATTCTATGAGGAACATGATTGGCTTCCTGTAAATTCTTCAAAGTAAAAGTCTCCACTTTGTTTAATCATTAAAATAGTTTTTAATATGAAACAGTAAAGCAGGGAATGTTAGGTTTGCATCATTGGTAATTTAACATGACTTTGATGTGTGCTGCCCCTCAGTAGGCCTCTGGAAAGCTGGCCAATCAGATCAGAGTGGGCTGATGGGGAGGGGGGGCCTTAAAGACACAGAAGCTAATAATTAGAGATAGGCTGAGCAGAGAGACTGTATAATAATATCATCATACAACCTTATTTTAGTGGAGCCCAAGAATAAAAATATAAGCTTGAAATGAGCATTTTAAGTCTCCTTTAATTACCTTACTGTCACTAAGAATTTGTAGATTGTAAAATAAAGATTAAAAAAGATTATTGGTAATATAAAAAATACATTGTGAATAATTTGAAAGATACTGTAATCACATTAAATAAATTACATAATGGCTTTAATTTAAGTGAGCAATAGTCATTCAGTGCATTTACATTCAATAATTATCTCTGTGGAACAGTTTTTATTGATAGTGGTCCACCATTCTTGTGTTAGATTCCTATTACCTAAGCATGCAGGATTCACAGGGAAATGATTCATTCATGTAATCCAGTGCATATAACAACAATCCAGTGCATATAATAACAACCTCCCCATTCATTCTCTTTACACATTGCCAGAGCAAACAGGACATCCCTCTACTGCTCTTACTGCTTCATATAAGTCTGTTCAGCAACACTTTCATTGTAAAGCAGCCAAAGGAAATGAAACGTATTTGACATTGTGTCTTCATTCTTTATTAAAACAGCATGGCTTTGTCTTTTAAACAAGAGAGGCCTACAACAGCTGCTCTTTCTGACCAAGTAGCTGCCTAACACAATCTCTATTTGTATTTCCTCATATGTTAAATATACCATTGTGTAACTGAGACACTTTGGAGATGTTGGAAGGTAGGCTAGCTACTTCCCTCTGCCAAATCAGTCACTTTCTATGCTGCTAGCTACGGCTAATGTCTGTCAGATGCACATGCTGTTGCTGGCAAATAAACCTTTGCTGTGTTCCAGACTACATACTAATTATACTATGTACTACTTATCTTCATAGTATGTCGTTTTTGCAGTTGGTATATAAAGAACCAACATCCTTACAACATCTAATTTTATACTCATGCTAATTTTGCCATTTCTGCAAAGTTACAGTAGATGTCAATCAAACTGTGCTAAACTCAAGCTTACTAAACTTCAACTAAATGTTTTTCCATAGATAATTTGCTTGTTTGTTTCCTGTGATCTTTCACGATAATGCTAATCTTTTCCAGCTGTGAGTAGCTTCTTTCTTTCTTTTGCAGTGTGGGACAATAATATCTTATCAACAGCATGCTTAAAAACCAGGTGTTTCAAATCATGCATGAATATATCATTTTGTCCTTGAGAACACACATACTCAAATCCTGCTTAGAAGTAGCATGTAGCATGGACTGTGTGTGTGAGTGTCTTACATGTAGGTGGTGTCAGGCTCCAGACAGCGAATGATCATACTGATGGAGGAGGACAGGAGGTTGGGGATGTCCCCTAACATCACACATGGAGACCTGGCCCCAGATAAGATGTCATCCACGAAGCTCAAAAGTGTTTCTGTGACACAGAGAAAGAGACATTTCAGTTGAGATGACATATATTAACCCAAAATCATGAATTATCTGACAACATGTTACCACGTTAAACTTCATACACTTGTAGAAAGTCTTTGGATTTCATTAAAAAGAAAAAAAGCTTTACTTTAAGAGTGCACTAAGATGAACTTTTAAAAAGGAGTTTGTTAGAGATGATCATCAATTAAAAGTATATGTCGTATTTTTAGATATCAAAAATCTATTTCCACCTTAGAGAAAAATACCATGTTCTTACTCAACCCATTTACCTTCATTTATTTCACAAACAAAAATAACAGCCTGTTCTGTGTCACGCTAATCCAGTTCCACTCACTGTCTTCAATTGCTGCTGGATGTTTGCTACTTTATTTAAGGGCACCTTGACAGTAGATGCTGCAGGAGGGAAGAGTTTTACACATTTATTGTCCACCTCCCTTTTTTATTCCTCCCACCCCCCGTGCCCCACCCCAGCAGATTCAAAATGCTAAACCTTTTTAGGTATGACTTTTCTCTCACCTCTACTGCAGCTCAACCACTACAACTCCCACCTTTTTAATTTTTGCATAACCTTTTTGTGCAATGGCATTAACAAAAAAAAAACAAAAAACAAAAAAAAAAAAACACCCAACTTGCGTAATACAAAATCGGAAATTTCTATTTCTATTTCCATTAAAACAGCACTGTGGTAGATTGAACAGTTACAATCAGGGATAACATCACATGTGAGAACAACCCTATGACCCCACACCTCCACCTCCACCTCCATCCCCTCATCCTCAGGACTCCTTTCCTGTTGCCCAGCTTGGTGGTGACACATGCAGCTAGCTATGTTTTCCCAGCTGGCACTACGTACGTCAAAAAAGGGCATTTGGCTACTGGGGTGTGTGTTACACTGTTAAGGGGAAAAACCCCTCTGCTTGAAAAAAGCCAAGTCTGTATGTGTCTATGTGTGTGTAGAGCTAATGTGAAGAGATGGGTGCTCTGAGGTGGTCATCAGTGACTCTCCTCTGCACAAGCGGCGCCTGTCTGTGTGTATTTATACAATATGTATGTGTGTGTGTGATGTGATGGATGCCCCGCGGTGGTCACCTGCGCCTTTCGCCTCTACTATGTGTGTGTAAATATGTGAATGTGTGAATGATGGGTGCTCTGAGGTGGTCACCTATGTCTTCCCTGTCAACCCTGGCCGGTGTCACCAGCTGGTAAACAGCAGGCCAAGTGCCATGGAGTCATGGAGAGAGCGTGAGGATAAAAAAAGGTGTGTGGCAGCTGTCAAAGCGAGGTGTTTACCCAGTGTAGAGACCTGACACGCGAGTGAAAGATATAAACAGTCCCAGAGATGTAAATGAAAAGTGACATTGTGAGGCTTTGCACCACTTAGCATATTAATTGCAAAGCCGGTTGGAATATCTGTCTGGCGTGTAAGGAGGCGTATAAAAAGGAAACAGTGTTTGAAAACCTCACCGGAGAACGCAAGTTTGGAAATATGTTGAGTTATTCTCTCAATATCTGAACAAGTTGAGCTCTAAATGGGAAATTGTGAGTGGCATCAATCTTAATATACAGTTTATGGTCTGTCTAAGCATCGCAACATTAAGCAATTCAGTTTAGATTGGTGGATTTATTAACTACTTACAAACTGGCTGTGTTTACCGCAAGTGTCTCGTACCGCAGGGTCTTTATGAGGTTAACAAAAACATACTTAAAGAGTTGAATAAAAACAGCCAAATATTACAGAATGTGAAGTAGGTTGGATGTGCATTCAGGTTTTTGTTTTTTTTTTAACCGTTAGTGGCACAAATTCAATCTTTTTGTGGTTGGAGAAATAAGAGAAAACAGCATGGGAGCTATTTTTTTTCTTTCATTCAGCTACAGTAGACAGCAAGAATAACACAGGATTGAAAGGGTTAAACAATTTCCTGTGCTTGCTTCTCAGTCATGCCTCGCTATATATATTATATGTGATTCCAAAGGCAGGACATGTGGATTGGCTGCCTTTTTTCTTTTACTGTAAGTCCCCCTCATGACCACTGCAGCAGAACAGTGTGGTACATGTTTGGATAGCACTTTAATGAGGAAATGAGTATTCAACCTTCTGAGCTAGCTAATGTGTAACGCTTCGAGAACTCAACAAGAACGTCATTGAACTGACACATAAAACGTTCATTCCAGGTGTTGGGAAGCAGCCTACTCCTCTATATGTATTCCAATCTCTTTGTGGCTCCAAACAAGAGACCTCAATAGCCCAATTCCTCATCTCAGCTTGAGGCTACCACCTTCTACTCGGATAGCACAACCACTAAATTTGGTTTGAATGGTAAAAAATACCTGTGAGGATTCAATGCAGTTTGAAAAACAAGATAAAACATGTTGTGATAGGCTGATGTTTTTCTTAAACCTCTAGAAGGAGCCAGGCTAGCTGTTTCCTAATTGCCTTCACTTTAAATGTTAAGCTAATATAACAGTCTCCTAGCTTTATCTCCACTTAATGTACATGTGAGTTTAATTCAACAGTTTGATTGCCTTTAGGTAACTGAAAGGGATTTTGTTTTAAGACTAGTGTGCATGATTTGGTGGCATCTAGTGGTGAAGTTACAGATTGCAACCTGCTGAATTACATCTCCTTTTCCTACCATGTAGGAGCAGCTTGAGACTACTATCTGCTACTCGGATAAAACAACCACATCAAATTTGGTTTGAAATGTAAAAAGTACAGTTTGAACAAACAAGATACAACATGTTTTACAAGTTTTTTGTTTTGTTTTGTTTTTTTTCCTCTGAACGGAGCCAGGCTAGCTGTTTCCTCCTTACCTTCACTTTGAATGTTAAGCTAAGATAACAGCCTCCTAGCTTTATCTCCACTTAATGTACTGACATGAGCATGTGAGTTTCATTTAACTCTCAGCATGAAAGCAAAAATGTGTACTTTCCAAAAAATTGTAATTATTTTTCTAGTTTGAATGTGCTTAGGCAATTGAAATGGAATGTTTAAAGACCAGTGTGCAGGATTTAGCAGCATCTAGTGGTGAGGTTGCAGATTGCAACCAGCTGAGTTCCCTTTCCTCTTCCTACCATGTCGGAGAACCCAATGGAAGCTGTGAAACTTCGGGGGGAGGCATGAAAGGTCCTCTCCAGAGCCAATGTTTGTTTGTTCTGGGCTACTTTAGAAACTCGGTGGTGCACCATGGCAGGCTGTGTGGAAGAAGAACCACTCGCTATGTAGATATAAAGGTGTCATTCTAAGGTAATGAAAACAAACAATTCTTTTTTTCCCAAGTGATTATACACTAATTAAAACATACATATAAATATTACATTGCATTCCTGCCAGGTCCATTCTACTAGATGCCACTAAGTGCACCTTGAAGGAAAGATTGTGGTCATGTTAAAAAGGAACCTCAAAAGAAAGGTTGGATGTTTGTAGATGAGGTGCAAACAGTGTTCTCCAGTTTCAGACACTGTAAGCTCAGCTATCCATCCTAACCTCCATCCTGAGAGTGCAATAGAACTGTCATGCTACCTACACCTAGGCTTGTGAAAGGGTAAGGAAGTTTAAAAAAAGTTTAAAAAAATGATACTGTGGCTTATTACCAACTATTAGAATCTACAGGGATATACCCAGAACTACAAAAAGAAGACCCAAATTGTGATAAAAAGGCATGACACTAGAAAACCCACTAAAAAGTCTGTTATATTGCTCTCTTGAACCATATTGCATGTTTGGCCTCACCTCAGTCACTGATGTCAAGGCACGTATTTTGCCTTTGGCAGTGTAAAATGGACTGTGATTAGAAAATTGTTAGCCAAGTGCAGATGGGTGATCCATTCTCACATACTCATATTCTCACTTTCCTGTTTGCTCTCACTCCCAAACCACCTTTCTCACATGTTGAAAAGTTGTGAAGTAGAAGGAGGAGACTGACTCAAAACCATTTGTTCATGAACTCTTTAACAAGCCTTTACTCAAACGCAGAGTCATGAGCTTATTAAAACACAGTGGAACGCAGCGCCAGTATGTGTCTCTGAAAATACCTGACACATACTGGTTACCACTGGTTCACCTTGAACTGTGGTGGACTGATATATATGACATTCTGCAAGTTCATGTGCTGCCATCTGTACAATCACTGTCACAGTCCTGACAGTCCCCTCTGTAAACCATCTGAGGCAAGCACAACTGCAGTGAGCAGCCCATTAAAAACAGTTTGAGGAACCCCGTAGCGCACTGTCATGATGAGAGGAATGCTTGATGTGGGTGGCCTGCTGGCCAAAGGAACAGAAAGTGCACCTAATTCGACTATAACAAATATCTCAGTCAAAGGAGACGTGTAACACTGTGTGCTGCCATGGCATTTATGGACATGACTCAACATCAGGGGATGAAAAAGAATACATAGAAACAAAATGTTTCTCTAGTGCCGCTGATTGCTGACAGACAGCTAAAAAAATGAAATTGATTCTGGAAATGAATCAGAGCAATACTTCACCCTTGACGGCTGCTGACTTGGCCAGCTTATGACTGTTATGATGAACTTGAAAATTCCTACAAAAACACTATGTGAAGAATTCTAACCTTTTGGATTTCTACATATCACCTATTATTAACTGATTATTTCATCTATTGGCTTGATTGCAGAGACATTTCATCATCATAAATCTTTGTCTAGGTTGCCCCTGCATAGGGTTATTCTGTCGGCACATATTCTGGAGAGATGCATAAGCCTCCCTAAGGATGCTCAAACTTTAACAGAGTAAGACCTCCTTGATTTACTGTGAGCTACAGTACATAAAGAAAAGCCATTTTTCATTGTAGCATGGTGTTCCAGCAAAATTGTCAATCAACTTCTTCAAACCTCTACTGTTTGATGTTTAGTAAGATAAATATAGAAGAGAGCTAATCCTTTTGTACATTGAACACATCACAGATTGCGGCAAAACAGCGGCCGGATGACACTTTGAATCAAAAAGGAAAATGAAGGTCTGATGATTTATCCTATCTTGGAAGTGACAACTGAACTATTGGCAGGAAAAAATCAGCACATTTTGAGTAGCTCAGACTTTTCAAAACATATTGAAATGTATTTTCTCTCAGATGGTGTAACAGTCTGTACTCCCCACCATCTGAGGAACATGATCCAGCATTTCTTTTCTACAGCACCGGGCCAGACGGCTTATCCTAAGATGACATTGGTAGACTGTTAAAGGTTCATTTGGGAAGTGTTGTACATCTGTCTATTTAGCGACATCAGTAAATCTGTGTGAGGCAGGGAATTCTAGTCTGATTGCTCCTGTGCAGGCATCAAAGATTTTTTTAGGCAGTCACTATTTGCCATACTGTGAATGTGATAGTAAAAGTATGATATTAAAATTGGTTATGTTAAAATTTATGGCTATAGGCACGGATCTACTTGTTTTTTGTGCAGTCGGTCCACCCACAAACCTTGTGGAAATAGATAAAACATTCATGAAATTCCACTTTCACACATGCTAGAAGTCAGACTGGATTTTTATGGCGCTTTTCCACCGGCTCGCCTTGGCCCTACTC
>JANJYP010068723.1:0-10765 GCA_024605115.1 Rastrelliger brachysoma
AGAAACTAATCTGGTTGGACATTTAAGGCACTAGTATACATAATCATAAGGACCATGCTGTGCATACTGATAAAAACCTGCTCAGAGGAGACTGAGGATGACTCTTTCTTAAGTACTGCTGTAGTCTGTACATCTGACACTTAAGTCCTCATGATGAAGGCTGCATAGCCATCAGCCCTGCTCTCCCACACCTCCCTCCAGGTGCTCTTGGCACGAGAGCCAAAACCGAAGAGCTGGTTGTCCTCAGAGGCTGCTCGTGCTGTGGTCTTTTCCAAGTCATAACGTAGAAGCGACTGGATTTCATCAAAGCTGCGGACATAACTCACATAGGTCAACGAGCTGGTCTTGCTGTGTCTCTCAGTCAGAAGCACTCCTGCAGCCTCTTCTTTCTGTGTTTAATGAGGTAGATGGTGTAGCCTACATCATTCTCCAAAAGCCACCGGAAGGATTTCCCTTTATATTTTCCAAACTGCAGGGTGTATTGTACTGTCTGACACATCCCCTCCTCTGACGGACCACAGTGAGAGCATTTTACTTGACAACATCCTCCTTTAAGGGTGCAGACTTGTCCTGCAGAGAAGAGTTGTCTTTCACCCGCTTAGCTGCATCAGTCGGATCCTGACGGAGGTATCCTTGAGGTCCCTTGCGGAAAACAACTCTGATTCTCGCAGGAAAAAAGTTGAAGTTCTTGTGCATGTTGACCTGTGGCACATAAGAGAAAAAAACAGTATTAGATGTATATATTAATTAATTTATATATTTATTTATTACCCATTTTGGCATTGGCAAATAGTTAAAACTACATGCAACTCTATTTTATGTGAACTTCTGAACCAAGGTCCCTACATTATAAAAAGGAATTGAAGGTAAACAAAAGAATAGGCTCGGGAAAAAAAAAAACAACTAAATTTTGTATGACTTCCAGGCCTCGTTGGCGCAGTAGGCAGCGCGTCAGTCTCATAATCTGAAGGTCGTGAGTTCGAGCCTCACACGGGGCAGGAATTTTATCCTGTCTTATTTACAGCAAGAGACAAATGTGTTTAGGGTGTACCAATTGGGATGTTAGGCTGTTGAATTATTTGTGTAAAATGTTCACTGTAATGACCAGAAAACTGGCAATGGCAGGGCAGTCACAAAAAATAGTTCAGGTGAAAGGCCTGCTCCTTGCTGTCCTGCATTCTCATGATCCACATGCTGCAGCATGTCCTTCAACCCACGGTGCTTCTGCAAAAGGCCATCAATCGCAGCCTTCATAGGTGCAGTCCAGCGCATGTGATCCAGCACAAAGACCTGCCCACCTGTCTTCACAGGACCAGTCCGTGCGCTCCTTGGTGAGGATGTCACCGGCAGTAGCAGGGCCTGTAGTATATCTGGAACATTATTATGCAATAAGACATCATCAGTTATGTCTTTACATTAAAACATAACCCAAACCTTTATACACAAACAATGATATCAACTTGCCCTGTATTGCTGGATGATCCTCATCATCTCCTGCTAGCATTTCCTGCTTCAGCAGCACACCAGCAGAGAGGAGAGGACTGACAGAGGCTTCTAGGAGAGGAGACGTCAGGCTAGAGGACTGTGAGACGCTGGCTGAAGGTGCAAGGACAGGAGAGGGTGTTGGCACAGTGGAAGTGAAGGAGAGACAGATTTGTCTTTCCTCTGTATGCGGTGTTTGTCCATCTCCAGAGGCACTAGGCGACAGCCTGACCCTCTGTACTGAAGGCCGAACCTCTCACCAGTGTCCCTGTCAGTGAGGCAGAGGGCAGGGTACTTCTGCTGGCCTGTNGGGCGACAGCCTGACCCTCTGTACTGAAGGCCGAACCTCTCACCAATGTCCCTGTCAGTGAGGCAGAGGGCAGGGTACTTCTGCTGGCCTGTCACGCGCTGAGAGGTGTAGTTCAATTCAGCAATCAGTGCTGGATCGAACACAGCAGGAAGGATGACACCTGGCTGTTTCATGTCCACCAGCCGCTGGTAGTTCCAGCGCGCCACCCCTGTCATGCCTTTTGCGTGAAACAGTTAGGAGGAGACCTGTGTACCGGTGACCCAGTGAGCCTGGTGGAAGTGAAATCCCTCCTGCTGTGATGTACCATGGACAGGAATCCGGATGGGGACTGCTGCACCTTCCCCAGGTATGTGGTTGAGCTGCAGGGTGCCATCGTACCTGTACATGATGCCCTCTTTAAGTTAAGGGTCACTCAGGCAACCACGGAGAACATGGACATGCTGGATACACCATGTCTTCAACATGGATGCCTTGAAGAGGGGGACGTTGTTGCGGTCCGTCATCAGATGGAAGTGTTGCAGCACTTTCTCAACTCTGTCCAGCAGCTCCATGTGCTGGGGCACTTTCATTCTGCAGTGCTCACGGATGTGCTGCGTGGTGGGGTTGGGTGGGTGGATGCCACAGAACTCAGGCAGCCAGAGCTTTTTGAGGTCATCCTGGTCCACCACAGAGAAGGCAGCTGAGAGGAGCTGGCAAATGGCTGTGAAATGATTACAGCATGATTACAGATTACCCTTCTTTAGCCATTATTAGCCAAAGCAGGGAAGCAGTATGATTTTTCTTACTTGAAATAACATGCATGAAAACAATGAGCAATTGTAGAGACAACAGAGGGAATTTATGGAAATACCCAGCACATTAAGCATTTGTACATGAAAGACCACCCATTTAGGGTCTATCAGAGGACTCGTTGGCGCAGTAGGCAGCGCGTCAGTCTCATAATCTGAAGGTTGTGAGTTCGAGCCTCACACGGGGCAGATACTTTTGTAGCAGCTATGCAATTCTTTAGGGTGTGCTGTTGGGGTGTTGAATGATGTTATGAGCTCATTCCTTGTGATGAGAAAACTCTGGCTCGCCAAGCAACATGAAGACTGCTACATACTCCTATATACATACAAGCTTGTCGGATAGTTAGTCCCTATCCCCCAACAGCAAACATGGGAGTGTTGTGCATGACCATTTTTCTCACTTTGCAAAATGGATAAGCTGACATTAACATCCACTTCAAGCGGTGATTTGATAGCTCTACAGAAGTGAGAAAGGAGCAAAAGATTGAACTTCCATATCTTGATCTCCTTTTTCAATCTCAATTCATTTATGTTTGTCACTTTTTGTTTGAATGGCTGAGTGCAACACAATGACTGCCTCTCAAGAGACATTGTCTAAAAATATTGCTATCGTGTCAATCACGTCACAAGAACTGGTTCTGAGAAACCATAAATCTATCTTCACTGAGTCATTGTTACTATAAGTAGGGACACATTAGAAGATGCTATGTTTTATAAGACATTTTGAACTGACATGACACAACACTAGAGGGAAACACACCAAGTTTTGGAAAAAAAAATGTTTTGCTGCTAAGGACACTGTGCCTGAGGGAAAAAAAAACTCAATTTTGTCTTGTTTGTGGGAATCGTTGGTGCAGTCTCATAATCTGAAGGTCATGAGTTTGAGCCTTACACAGATCAGGAGTTTTGATACATATATAGTTTAAAGATAATGATAGATCAGTGTTGGGTTTACAACTTGTTTCTACTGTCCCCAAGTAGCCAAAAATAGTTAATGAGTTAATTTGAATAATGTGGGAAATGCTCATTATAGAATGCAACTAGACAACAAAAACAGAACCATCTGATCGTGTAAACACCTCCATTTTATCTCACAAGAGGGCCTCGTTGGCGCAGTAGGCAGCGCGTCAGTCTCATAATCTGAAGGTCGTGAGTTCGAGCCTCACACGGGGCAGGTCTTTTATTCTATGTATGGCTAGAATCACATATAGTGAGTTATGCAGGTGTTTAAGGGTGTACCAATAGTGATGCTATGATGTTGAATGGCTTATGGTTTCTCCAACAGCATCATCATCCAGCTATCAGTTTCACTAGGTTTCTAAGACTTTCTCTCTTTTTGAGGTTTGGTTAATCTATAGAGGCTTAAGTGCATTCGAGCACCACCATCAAGTTTTATATAATTACTCTTTTTGGGCCTCGCTGCCACAGTAAGCAGTGTGTTTGTCTTATAATCTGAAGGTCATGAGTTCAAGCCTCACACAGATCAGGAGTTTTGTTACATATATGGTTTCAACTAAAACCAGGTATCATTGCGTATGCATGCCTTTACACTTTGTTCACACATATGCACTCAAACAATAGATGCGTTACAGGCCACATTCATTGTAAATGCAGCCTGACCCTGTAATCCCAAACCCTCCCGCTATGAGAGGTAGAAAAATCTGTGAAATAACTAAGACAATTAGATATGCAGGATGTTCAGTTTAATATGTTGATGGCATTATGTACAATCATATGTTCATGCAGGTTATTTCACATATTCTGTGTTGTTAATTGGTAGCATAATCTGAAGGTTGTGAAATGGAGCCTCACATTAGATTAGACATAATATTACATAACTGAGATATTGTGTGTGTATGTAGTTGAGCATATGAACTGTGATGGTATTTCAGGACCTGAGAGGGGCTTGGTTAGTAAATTTCCGGTGCCTCTCTCTCATATGTCATGATCCACTTTGACTCCACTTAAAAAGCTTTCTTGCGTCATGTGTTCTTCTGGAGCTTTCCAAGAATCCTTTTTGAGACCTCCCTGCTTTCCTGAGTTGGAAGGGTGTAAATACATCAAGGAAAGGAAAAGGAAATGGAAGGCAAATGCCGAAACAAACAAAGAGCACAACATTGAAGGACAATGTCGAAGGCCTCGTTTGCGCAGCAGGCAGCGCGTCAGTCTCATAATCTGAAGGTCGTGCGTTCGAGCCTCACACGGGGCAGGTGTTTAGATGAAAACAAAGTTGCTAGGTATTATCTAAGGTCAGATAAACAATGTGTGATGACATGATCTTCCCATCACGGGATCTGCAACACAAACAATCAGTGTTTGAAGTTAACTTAGTGAACAGATTAAGAACGAAGGGGATCTTGCTACAGGAGTGGTTTGGAAAATATCCAGGAAAACCTTCACATCGCTTTAAAATAGTGACAGCATCTATTGAAATCCAAAAGAAACTAACTTTTCCAGCCATTATTTTATAGCAACAAATGGTGTCTTTGATACTCATAAACAGATTTTCGTTAGGATATAACTACATGTCTGTGTGTGTTCCTTTTCTTTGGCAATCACATCATTAACGTGGGCCTCAAATGTCAAGTCTATGTTTCCATAATAGAGACTCTGCTGATGTTCATGTGTTGGACGTTGCTAAGAGAAAATGTAAATAGTGTCACAGCTGAGAGATGATCAGATGTGCCCGTGGTAATACATTTCGCCCTGAGGAAAATATCTGTGTTATTTCTCTTTGTAAAGTGCAAATGTGTAAAGGATTCTTCGCGGTGTTAACAGCTGTCCGCATCTGCAAAGCCTGTTAACTGGGTCCAGAGAGCAGAGAGGCTTCACTCCAGTGTTTTACCAGTATTGTCAGGATACTATGTGGCCTCAGAATCAAGTCTTGAATGCTTCTGTCCACAACAGGACACCCCATAAATACAATAAGTCAATGCAAATAAGAAGTAAACTGTTATTCTATTCTTTGGGAGTTTAAGGCTAAAGTATCATTATGTTGTGCAGATTTAAGGACATTTGACTTCTAACTCATATGAACTGTTTTAACTTTATTTTTTCAGCCTGGATCATTTGTGGCTCTGGAGTAAGATGTCATCGAAGTGTAGTGCACTGCAACTTGAAATCACAGCAGATCCAGGCAGCAACAGACATCGCTATTTGAGATCTCCGCAGTAGAGGAAATTACTAATAACCTGAGGGATTGTTGATTCATACATTTGTGAACTGCTGTTTACTTTTTTTGGGGTATAAATGTACCGTACAGTCTCTTTTTTAAAACAGCACACAGAACATTTCCACCCCCTGCTACAAAAATAGTCATGAAAATGAAGGTTTACATAGGGACACAGAGTCACCGCTGAGTTTATAATGAGGTCATTGGACTTTGTGGTGTTTTTGTTTTCTTCTGTGGGATTATTCTCATACTCCAGTAAAGACCTGCAGAGATTGCTTTAATACTACTGTTAATACTCACAATCACAGTTATTGTCATAGTGTTAAATAATAGAAATTATCATGGCCTCATTAATTAACTGTAAATATGATCTGTTTTGTTTGTTTATGGGCAAAATGATAAGGACAGCTTGCCATATAATGTAACAGAAACCATGAATGTAAAGAAAATGGAAAACAAACACCACAGGCATCAGCCAACGACTACAAACCAGTTCAAACAAATAATGGACAATATAATCAGTTGTTACAAATATTTTATCCACACCTTATTTCTCTGGTTATAACTATCTTGTGTCAATCCCTAATTAACGGAGCATTGTTTAAACTCCTTCGCTGCAGCCGTCCAGGAACAGTTTTGACAGTCAGTTTGAATGTTTACAGAAAGCTTGGCTAATGTCTCTCTGTTTACTACTGCGGTTTCAACATTACGCAACCTTTGGAATCAGACTTCAGAGTGGAACTTTCCCATCGCTCTCAGCCCTCCCCTACAGGTGCATATGATGTGTTTATGAATAGCATTGATGCTCACATGCTGGAGGAGCTCTGGCAGGCGTGTCTTAACCGTGGAAGCACATCAGTCATAACCTGTTGCCCTGCAGCTTTATCTTTGACATGAGAATCTGTCGCCAGAAGGCAGGCACAAAAATGGGACAGGTGCATCAAAAGTAAATTCACTGTTAATGGCTAATTTATGTTTTTTTGAGTGGAGGGGAGTATATATGTGATGATTTATATACAGTAGATCCTCTGGCATAGTTGAATCAAACAGGCATAACGAGCTGTCCCTATAAGAGGAGGTGGAGTATGAACTCTATCTTTGTGTCAAGACTTGTTCCACACAATATGTTTTCAACGATGATTGGCATGTTATCTCATCCATGAAAAGGTTATCTGAACACAGAAAATAGAGGCTGAAACATTTCTAAAATACAGTACAATTTATTCCAAAATCAATGCTGCTTGAAGTTCATGATTTATGTGAATGAGTTTGGATGACTGATAAAACTGTAAAATGTTAAATATTAACTAATAACTTGCATATACACAAGTAACAGGAAGCATAATGGACCTTGTGAACTCTGCAAGCACAGAGTTCCTCTCTTCCTTTCTTGTGGTTTTACTGTAATCATGAAAACCTTGTGTTTACAAAAATATGGAGTCTCCAAATGTCCGTTTTGGAAATCTGCCTGGAACGTTTCACGGAGAAAAACACAGGAGTTGTCAGGCTGTTTGCTATCTTGTTGTTGGGTGTGAGGCAGGTATTCACACATGCTGTCCTCCACCCTAACAGATAAACCAATGAAAAAGCATTTTTACTCCAGGTGGAATTTCAAAGACTTTCTGCATGGTTTCTCTATTAACACAAGTGTTTCTGGGTGCTTTCACAAGAAACTTTGGGAGGTGTACTTTTTTCCAAGACCTTATTTATGCAAATAATCACTGTGGTTCAGGAGCTGCAGTAATTTCAATTTGAGGGTGTTGCTCCAGTGCAGGGGTGAAAAGGTTAAAGACATCAGTCAGTACTGTTGTGGATGATACAGCTCACATACATGTATAGTAGCACTTCCCAAACAGTGGGGGGACAAGAAGAGAAAATAAACACAACTCAGAACCTCTGCTGCCTTCAGTTGCTTTGCAAATATTGTACAACGGACACTTTGTTTTCAGTCTTTCTAATGCATTGATAAACATTCTAGGAACTGTTTTCATTCTCTTGCACCTTTTTGCAGAATATTTTCGAAACACAATTAGGCATGGAAAAGGACCAAAAAAAAAAAAAAAAAAAAGGAAATGTAATGGTAAAATAAATACAGTAACTGCCAACCTTATCATATTATCTCCTTAACTCCACCCACACACACCAACCCCTCCCCTCTGGCTCCTCTGGGGCAAAACATACAAGCTACTAGTAACAAATAGTAAAAGAAGTCATAGCACATTAACAATTCATATTGTGAGTTCATACTAGAAAAAGGAATCAAATAACAGAAAGACATGGTTAAAAAGAGACAATAACAAAAGAACAACAATTCTCTAACATCTTAAGAGGAAATGGGCGAGTACTGGTTAAATAAATTAATCTTTATAGTCTTATAAAAAGCGAAACTTGGACTCATTAACCGGGTCAGATCGCGAGTTTTACAGCGGGGCCCTGAACGTCGCACCAGTTTGATAAAGTGGGCAGAAACGCGCATGCGCTGTCGTAGTGTTTGCAGACTGACAGCCCCGTTAGCTGCTGCCTCACCGGCAATGATACAGCAAACACGGACGAGATGGACTTAGCGAGCACTTTTTTAACCATAAACAAAGAATAAAGAAATTCATTTTTTGACGCGATTACCTTAATTGACGGCACATGGATTTATATCTTCGCAAGTCATACGTTTGTTTCGGGGAAAAGGAAGACTCGGTGTCCGGGGAGAGGACTGGATGCGATGGTTGATTTCCTGCGACATACACCGGCCACCAGCTAGGAAACATTCACCTCGAAAGACCCACACCCGAGTGCACCTTTAAACTATTAAGTCACATTGTATTTTTGCAGGCTTTAACCTGTGACTATAATATCTGCAAAGCAATTTTTATTAGTGGTGAAAACGTACATCAAAGTGCCGGAGGTGTGTGGCTAATCGCTAAGCTAACCTACGGAGCTAGCTGGATTTCGTTGTTTATTTTATTTTACCTCGTTTGAATATAGTCGTTTTTATCTTCTTCAAGTTGGATTAATACGTGTGTGTTGTGTATATGGACGCTGATTACGAGCTTGAGCCTGTCTACTTATAGCTTGATTTTTTTTAAAGGACATTAATCATCTGACTTGTCACTTATGGCTCGTTAGTATCGCGGTACTGCAGCTAAGTTAGCCGTCAGCCACTTCTTGGCCTTTTCTAGAAATTTAACTCTCCAAAAGTATAAAAAAGATGCACCACCAGGACTTTTCTGGAGATCCCCCCGGCACCGGGAGTAGGAAAACCTCCTTCCACTACCGGAGGGGCAGCAGCGGTGCGTCTGCAGCCGGCGGCGGCGGTGGAGCTAATGCGATGGATGACATGCCGACCCAGGCTGGCTCTTCTTCTCCGGGGCTCCACCACCAGCAGCACCAGGCTCAGTCCCAAGTGTCTGGAGCTCAGGTGAAGAAGAAGAGTGGCTTCCAGATAACGAGTGTCACCTCGGCTCAGATTAACGTGAGTGGTAACAATAGTTTAGCAGATGACACCGAGAGCTACGATGATATGGATGAGTCACATACTGAAGACCTCTCCTCCTCTGAGATGCTGGATGTTTCTGTGTCGCGGGCCACGGACACAGGTTTACCGGAGAGAAGCTCCTCTGATGAGACTTTAAACAGTTTGCATGGGGTCGACACACCCGGCATTGTGTCCCCCAACGAGCCAATTCACCCTCATTCAATCCCGCAGGGCTCCCAGCAGCATGCCTCCATGGTAAACGGGACCGTGCATCAATATTTTTCCCAGCAGCACAGCCAGCCACACCATCATCACTCTGACAGCTTGGGAGGCAGTGAACCTCCACTGCCAGCTCTCCCCGTTGCTCCCTTGGCTAGCTCCAGCCCAGCTATGGTTTCCAAAACTGGGACTATTCAGTCCCAGAAGCCACCGGGGTTGGATAAAGCTGCTGGTGGGGCAATACAGCCATCAGCTAATGTTGTTGGGACAGCTGCTGATCTACAAGGTGGTGTGAATATTTCTAATGTGTCTGCTGTCCCTGCTGCTCCTCCCTCTGGGCCACCAGGTTTTGACAATGCAAGTGTGAGTGGGCAAGTAGCTCCTGCAGGAACAGGCCAGCCTGCTGCTGCAGCCCCCAGCACTCAACCCCAGCACACCCAAACTCAGACAGCCACCGGCTCTCGTTTCAGAGTGGTCAAACTAGACACTAACTCTGAGCCTTTCCGCAAAGGAAGATGGACATGTACAGAGTTTTATGAAAAGGAGGTTCCACCTGCAACTACTTCAGAGGTACCAAAAGTGGCAGAGGTTGCTGTAGAGACTGAGACGAGTAACACTGGTATTACTCCAGGAGCAGCTGCTGTGCAACCACCTCACACACTGCAGCCCTATCAGCCTCCAAGCCAAGACTTCACCAGTCCACAGGCCATGCAGAGCCCACCACAGGCACTAGCACAAACCACTCCACTCACCTATGTGTCACCACAGGAGGTGGTGGGTGGAGCTCACATGCAGAAACCAGTTGCTCCAGTCACTCTTCCTCCAGTAACACCACAGGTGACAGCACAGGCTGGTGTTAATCAGCCTCTCCCTGTGATGCCCCAGCAGTTACCCTATGCTGGGCAACCCCAGGGAGGCTATCCTGCACCTCAGCTCCATGCAGGGGTTGTGGCCCAGGGTAGCGTCCGGCAGCCAGACTTTATTCAGCCCACCGCTCCATTCCAGACCCAGGTCCAGCCTCCGCTGTCACACGTTACAACGGGCATCTCTATACCTCCAGGTCCCGGGGTCGCAGTGCAGCCACCGGTCAGCATCACCCAGCAGATACCCCTTCAAGGTCAGGTGGTCCCACCTGCTTTGGGAACATTTCCTCCACAGACCCTACCAGCTCAGCCCCAAGCCCAGCCCCCCTCCACTGCCCCCGCCCCAGGACCACCCACCCATGCAACCCCATACATGCCTCTGACTTCACTACAAGCTGACCTCCAGCCTATCCTCACCCCAGGCGCGACCCTCAGCCAGGGTGTCGGAGTGAGCTCCTTAAA
>JANJYP010068757.1:0-2500 GCA_024605115.1 Rastrelliger brachysoma
CACCTCGAACTATGTCTGATGGTTTTAAATTAAAACTAAAAGCTTGAAGCAACAGCAATGCCTCTGCAATCTAGAGACAAAGACAAAAATCAAGAGTAAAGAATTGATAATCCCAAAAAAAGAAAAGAAACAGAAGCATTATTGTGGTTTCAAGCTTTTGATTTTGCTATAAATCATCATCTTCGTGAGCAAGAGCATTACTGTAAATGTTTCCTGACACCTCCAACTGTGACTGATGACTGTTTTAAATCAAAACTAAAAGCTTTGAAGTTGTTTTTAGAGTAACTTTAACTATATACTTTGATGTTTTAGCTATCAGTGGATCCTCTGGTTTCATTTGCACACACATACAGATGTACGTATATGTAGAGAGTTGTACCCGTTTGTTGAGTGAGTTCCATCGCAGGTTGGTGGTCTCCAGGTCATGCTCCAGTGCCTGGGTGTCAGTATGTTTGGCTGCGCTCTGAATCAGACCCTGACCCACTGCGTTGACGTGCTGCAGCTTCGGTTGAATGCCGTCCACCTGCTCTCTCTCCAGCGCCTGTGATAGGAAAAAAAAAGAGTAGAGTTGTCTTTAAGTGATGGGTTGACTTCCTTTAATAAAAGAATGAATATAAGAAAAGGTAAGAAAAGGAGTAAGGGTTAAAGCAGGTCTGAGTGTGAATGGTTTATTTGAAAGAGGCACAGTATGGGGGTGCAGTAGCTGTAGTCAAAAATACACGACACATTCAATCTGCGTGACAACCAATGGGAAGTGAACTGTCCCACATGTACCTACATATAGAAGCGACTGGATATTAGAAGATGAAAGACAGACAGAGGGATGTGCAGAGATAAGGGAGGAGTGAGTGGGAGACAGGAAAGGAACTGGAGAAATGAGGGTGTAGGGAGGAGAAAGAAAAAAAAGAGGAGGGGGAGAGGAGGGAGGATTATGGGGATTAGAGGGTTAGACGAGTAAGGGGCTGGCTGGAAAAGGCTGAGTCGACAACACACACACACACACACACACACACACACACACNACACTAGTTGTAGAGTACACTAACACACTTGCATGGGTGCACACAGCCTTCACACACACACATTTATAGCACACACTCACAACTTCGCCTGTCTGGCCACATTACTCACACACACACGCCACAGTGGATGGCTGGAGCCATCTTGTGATGACAATAGAGGCAGATATCCGACACTAAAGACAACCAGACTTTACTTCCCCGGCTGAAAAAGACAAAAGCAGGAGCCAATACAGCTCCTCACTCATTGTACAGTTACTGGTATACTGATTAAAGCCTCCAATTTGTAACTTTTCTTTGTTTATACAGGACTGAAAATGATATATATTTAGTTTTTTATATGCTGGTCAGACCTCAAGACTCTTTATTTATATTGTGATATTTTATAAACTAAAGGAATTCATTAAAATTTGATACCATGGCAGTCCTACTATAACAGTGCACAAGAAACTGTGTGACTTCTCTACAACTTTTCATTTCAAAATTTGACCTATAAAATTTTGTTCTTGCCCGAGTTTGTTCATGTTGTTCCTCTCAGGGGAGGAAAACTGTGGAGGAAAAACAACTCGGCAAACCAACTACTAATTCAAAAACTCTAAGAAAAGTAAAAAAAAAGAAAAAAAAAAAAAAGAAATCCTGCTAAATTCCTGTAAACGGTGTTGCTCTATATCCAATAATTTGCCAAATCCACAAAACAGCTTTCTCAATTTCATGTGCCTCAACCAAATCCCTGACCAGTGGGAACCCTCAAAACTACCACCAAGAAAATATCTCCCTATTAGAGCCGTCTCTCGGACAAAATCCTGTCAAATGGGGGTCTGTGTAATAAGCGATGTGGTGGTGCTGATGGGGGTGGTGAAGGGGGAGGGGTCTCTGACATCAAAACGTTCGAGAAGTCCTGACATTCAAAATTCAAGCCCACAGAGAGAGAGAGAGAGAATTAGGTCCGGTGGTTTGTGATGCTGCTGCAGCCAAACCGCAATGGCCACACAAAGAGACAGATTCACACACATATACACACACACACCAATAACCAGACTGGTATATGTGTGTATATGTGTGAGTGTGTGTGTCCTCAGGTTTTGGTAAATGTGAGGGCAGGGGGAAAATAACTAGTGTGACAATATGTAGCCAGGGAAAATGTGAAAATGAAGGTTTGGGTTTCAGTAAAATACCACTATGGCCTGGATGAAGCAGCAAAAAGCCACAACCTTAGTGGGTGTCCAATAGTGACATAATAATAATAATAATTCACTGCATATTATTTGTATCTAATAAAATAAATGAAAACATTTACAGAGTAATAGTTTTTTAACTCGACTTTCTCAATAAAATCTAAATTACATATTAGTTGTGTCATCACATAAGCGAAACGATCCTGTTTCATATGATGACAAATTATACCTATAATGGCCAATAAACATCGAACTGACAGATTAAATAATTTTGAAAAGGAACTTGAGGACTGAGAGTGTTTACCT
>JANJYP010068757.1:5000-10085 GCA_024605115.1 Rastrelliger brachysoma
AAAAGCGTGTAGGAGCTAGGCAGAGTTTTTCGAACATGTTGTCGAAGCTTTTAAAGTTCCTCGCTGAACTGTGTCCTCTTCCTTTCATCCTCCCCTTTTTTCCCTTCATAACTTGATTTCCATAACTACGTCTTCGGGTCTATCTTATGAAAAGAGCCATGAGTCATAGTTTAAAAAAAAAAGAAGAAGAAAGAAATGTCTTGAAAGTGTTGTGTCTACATCTGGACTGACGAAGAAGAAGGTGAAATAAGAAATAAGATGGGTTATGATTAAAAAATAGCCCGGCAGAAGTAGCACAGGAAGTGTTGCTGCATATGTTCGATAAATAGAAACCCAGAAGGAAAATATGAACAGGCTGAATATACTGAAGCATGGCTAAAGTGTTTCTCCTGAAAGCAACATGGCAGCCATTACACTTTCTTCCTAAACCAGTAACAACACAGCTATCAGCCTCTCTCTCTCTCTCCTTTCCCTCATCCCTCACCCTCTCTTCCTGCCTCTCTGGCCCTCGCCTCTCCTCTCCTCTCTCGCTCACTTCCTGTCTTTCAGCCCTCATCCTTCCTCGCTCCCTCCTTTCTCTCTCTCTTTCTCTCTCCTTTTTTTTTTTTTTTAAATGGAACGAGCGAGGAATAGAGGAGAGGAAGGGAGGCGAGGAAGGAATCTGTTTCCAAACAAAACCTCGACGGACGGAGGAGAAAATTATTCAGTGCCAGTGAAGTGGCTTTTGCTTTAAAGCCACAGACTGACCCCGACTATGACACGGTGGATAAAGAGGTTAATGGGTTAATAAATCCAAATTGAAAGCAGTGTCCTTGTTTAACATCAACAAACATACACAAATCTCATGCAAATTGCAGATTGCATTCAAACCATGTTGGCTCAAATCTCTTTCTTTTTATCCCCCCCCACCCGACTGTCCCTGTCATCAAATGTTTTTCTCTTCTATGGACGGGAATTGTTTTTTTCTTTTCACTTAGTCATGCTATTCATTCATAGGATGACTATTCTTTCCATATTTGTTCAGCTCATTGTGAGACTAAAAAAGACTACTGGCCTGCCATTTTGATATGTTTTGTTGCATTGATATCACAGAGAGAGAGAGAGTGAGAGAGAGAGAGAGAGAGAGAGAGAGTGAGAGAGAGACAGAGAGAGAGAGAGGCAGTGATGCAACCGCAGATACAGAAACAAGAATATGTAAAATCATTGAGAACTGCTTCAAATATTTGCACTACTTTATAGATTGTATCCGTCTACATTTAATTCCAATGGGAGATCAATGTCTTCCTGCTTTTGCTTTCATGCTTTTCTATGTTTCTCTGCACAGCCTCTCTCCTCTCCTCCCTCTCTGTCTGTCCTTCCTTCTCGCTCCGTCTTTCGCAGGTTTATGCTGGGGGCGGTTGTTCAGAACCAGAATTATCACATCAATCAAAACACAAATGTATGAGCTGCAGACCTGAAGCCACCCGGTTCTCTTTCTCTCACTGTTTGTGTCTCTCTTTCTGCTTCAACATCTGTCTCTCAATGCCTCAGCTTCCTCGGCCCATTTGTTCCACACGCTCCCATCTCGTATTGAGAACGATTTGGAAACAGAAACGAGCTGCATGCAGATTTTTTTTTTTTTTTTTTTAGAAAAGCCAGTGGGTCTTTTAAAGACCTTTTAAATGCTACTTCAAAGATTATGTCAAAACAGGTTTAAGACACAAAATTAAGACATGAGGCTTTAAAAAAAAAAAAAAGGAAGCCGACAGTAGGTTATGAAACTTCTGAAATATGAATATGCAGTGTAACAAAAAGAACGACAGTAAATTACTTATGTATGCTTATATAACTGTTATGAAATAGAAATCTGTTTTGACTGTGTTCATCCTTTTGGACATGCAGATTTTTTTAAAATGTCACTGCATAGCACATAAAATGTCATCTTTCAGTGCCGTGTATAGACAATTTAAGGCTTTTAAAGGCTTCCTTAAAATCTTTCAGCTGCAGACAAAAAAAAAATCTAATGACTTATGAATGAAACATGCAAATTTGGATCTGCTCCTCTCGGTGTGTGTGTGCATGTGTGTATGTGTGCAGCCATCGGTCAGTCTGTCTGTACTGTATGTTCCCTCGCCCCAGTTCATCAAACAACATGCTAAGCTAGTCCATCTGTCTGTCTGTCTGTTTACGGGCCACACATACACACACTGTGCCTTAAAACGAGCTCCATATTAATCCAAAGACCTTCTGCTTGTGTCTGCCTGCCAGCCACAGGCTCTCTTATCTTTGTACTGAAGCCTCATGTAGCGCTAAAAGGTGCTCCACCGTGCAAACAATAGCTTCCTCCACCCCAACCTCCCCGTCGCCCGTCATAACTCTTTTTGTGTCTGCTTCTTTGTCTCTTGTCAGTGCGTCCCTGTCAATCTGCCCTCTCCGTTTTTGTCACGTTATTAATTTTCAATTAATTTCCACAAGCAACTTAATGCGAAAATTGCATGCTGTTTACTTTAGTGTCTATTTGGGTATTACGTTAGAGCAGAATATTATAAAGGAGAGGAGATACTGCACAAAAAGAGAGGAGAAAGGAGCTGCGAAAAAATGAGTGTAATGGAGAAAAATAAACTGATAAAAGAGGCAGAGAGAGAGGGACGAGGAAGAATGGCGGGATGGGTCGATGTACAACAAACAGAAACAAAACAAACAGCAAAAGACAGGCCACAGAGTCCAGTGTCAGTCCTGGCATATTCTTATCTCATATCTAAGTTTATATTCCCAGGACAACTTCACACTCAGTTTGTGTAGCCATGTTGGCAGAAGCAGTTTCCCTCACAGAGAGCCACAGTATTTACCTCTCACCTCCTTATCTCAGCAACAAAACCATCCAAGCATGACAGGAGGAGGCGGGGAGGGGAGAGGAGAGCGGGGTAGAAAGAGTCAGTTGAGGAGAAAGGGAGAGCATGGCTGAAAAAGGGGATTTCATCACACAACAAAAGCGCATGTGTCACCTTTGAGAAATGCGAACAAAAACTGGAGACTCAAATTTCCAAAACGTCATCCATCATTCATTATGATAAAAAAAAAGAGAAAAAAAAACTGACCCTGCATATCTCTGTGGTAGCGTGGTACTACTAATATGCATACCAAGCTTGAAAATCACTACAGTGATTACTTTTTGAGAAAATGTGCATTATTAAATGCTAGTTATCTCCTCTGGGGACTAAACTTTTAATTGGAGCCAAGTATCATGTCTCGAAACGCCCCTGGAGTAATGAAAGTAACTTTTGTAGCCTACAGTGATGTTAAAAATATGTAAAAGTTTGCTCTTCAGTGTGTTGAAAGACTTTCCAATTTTTTTATTTGTCTGACCTGGAAAATTAGAATTTAACTAGTAGTTGGTGTTATATAAAAAGTCAAAAACAAACTCAACATCCGCACAAAACCTACAGTATATAAAGTATGTGAATTAAGTTCTCTTTTCGTACTTGCTACTACTCATGAGGTGGATCTGGAGAGTGACTTTTAACAATTCTACTGAAAAAATATTCTGACTTTCAGCAGCCTTTTTCCGCCCTCTAGTCAATTCTGATATCGTTACATATCATCTGTACTACATCCCTCTGTGGAGTTGTATCCCTCCGCTGTCGGATTTTAGTGGACACGACATCTGATTACATTAAACCGAAGCCAGAGAAGCTGAGGACAAACAGACGAGGACTGATAACATAAAGACAAGAAATCAGTAACACACCGAAAGACTGACACACACAGACACACAAACACAAACAGAGTCATCAACACACACAGACACACACACAGGAGAGAGTAAATGAGATGTGACTGACTGGTCAGGCAAGGCAAGTTGTGCCTGATGGAAAATATAACGTAATAAACGAAGGGCAGCAGATCCCATTATCAGGCGCATCAGTGATCACCAAAATCGCACTCTCTGTGTGTTCATGATGTGCACTGATGACAAATAATCAAATTTCTCTCCCTACTAACACATTTGTAATGAGTTTACTGTGCTTGTCTCAGCACGTTTAACGCTAAAAATAATGTAGCCTTAAATCCGGTGATGATAAAGTGTTTGATCTGAAGGTCATTTGCTTACATTTTGGTGGTGAGATGTATTAAAAGTGGAAAATTATTTCAGCTATATCTGTATACACACATAAATTTTCTAATTCAAACAGAGGAACCTTGATGTCAACTGGTATTATGATTCGTAGACACTGGGCCAGGCTCTGAGTCATAGCAGAGCACCTCGAAAAGCATGACAGGGTGTCAAACACACTGTCACAATGAGAAACACTTAAAACATATACGCACCTTTTGCATGCAGCCCACACACTCAAACACAGAAATAGATGTGACAGAAGTGACACCATGCAAACAAAAGTCGAAGAATGAACGATGACAAATGGAGGCACACGGGGAGACACACTAGTCCAACAGTCACACTTGACAGTCGCTTATGTCGGTTTCATGCCAAGCCGATCTTGTAGCATTAACAGAATATCCATTTCAGATCTGTGACTCTACGCAGCGGTAACACTCTACATACTTTGACACTGATTGCATTCTTAGAGACCAAATCAACCTAAACACAGAGTCATCCAGGAGTATCAGTGTTCTCAAACAAACCTATTACACATTATTTAAACAAGATGGAAAACTTTGGCCTGCTATACTTCATGTACATACACAGCTGGGACTACACCCATCACATTCTGTTTTCTATATATGGACAGTGTAAACACAACAATGGTATGCCCTTGAGATAAATGTTGTAAACTTTGCTCCAGAGATCAACATTATAAGTAGGTTGCAGACACACACACACACACACACACAAAACACAGCGCTCTTTTAGCTCCACACAAACATGTGATCAATCTCAAACATGTGCATGCACTGTAGATTAGCACTGACCCCCCCCCCCCCAACCCTTCTCAAACACACACACCATATGCACACATGCACACACACATATTGTATACACACTGAGGGTAGTTTCCCATAAGTAGCAAAACCCCCCTCTGAGCATCATATTGCAATCATTTAAAGACCTACTACTGAAACACAACTAGCTAATTATGGCGTCTA
>JANJYP010068847.1:0-12482 GCA_024605115.1 Rastrelliger brachysoma
TATTATGATTTCCAAAAAAGAGGGCACTCGGACGGGGGTGTGTGAACTGAGTCTGCCCAACCTGGGGGGATGAGGGGAGGGGGTGAGTGTTAAGTGTGTCTGTCCGTCGTAAGTGGGCAGAGAGCAGAGATGCTTTATCTCTCCCACATATGCACATGTTTCACATGTTTGGGAAAAGAGGACGTTTGGTCACCCTAGCTGTTGTCCAAAGTTGGTCATGATGGCTTTGCTGACGAGCTGCGCACTCGCTGCCGGTAGTGCACATATCCGTTGTAAGATGTGGATTACAGCTGCTGTGCTTTCATCTTGTTGCATGTGGAAAACAGAGCATTGATCGCATTTATCCTACATCAACCGTCCAGCCCTTTCTGCACCCACCCAAAATTCATCAATTGCCTCCTGCGAAATGTCTCAACTGTGACACTTGCCATATCGCCTGTCACCAAATGTTGATTGTTTGTTCGAGTGAGTGGAGGGAGCGGAGCTTAGGCATAGGTCAACTGTTATCACTGCAAACACCTGTAACACATAACCTGTCCAATTTGAAAGGCAGATTAAGTTACTTTTGTTTAGACGGTCCAAAGCTACTGACAGTCTCCTCTGCTCTCCTTCTCCATACTGTATCTCCAACATCACTTTGTTTTCTCTCAATAAAATGTTTCTTTCATGTTTTCAGTGTTTATGAACTACTGTGCAGTCCTTTGAGCCTCCTTAGTTGCTGTGTGATCAAAGAACTGCTGCAAATGGTCACATTAAGATTTAATGGTTACAGACTGTACACTATGACACTATCTTCTGTCCCTTGTGGAAAACATTTAAATGTGCTGTCACATTTATGTCAATTTGACCTTTTTTACACATTCTGTTCAAGTAATAAAACTATCATTAATGTCACCACTTGTCAACGCTCACTGGTAATGCTGTTAAAAACACCAGCTGATTCATGAGGTGCATTCATTATTTCCAACCCTCGCATGTTTTGGCTAGATGTCTAATTGAACAGCAACCAAACTGTGCCATGCCATGCTTCATCGTCCCTGCCAGGCTGATCCCTCCAGCCCATTGTATCATTCAGGAATGTCCACACCCTGACAGCTGTAGGAGAATCTGACTCATTCCTCTCTGTCCATGTCATCCTTGCCTCTTTACATACGCTCCACTCATCTTTCCTCATACACCCTGTCCATTCCACTTTATCCATTCGTGTCTGAGTGCTTTGGCAAGATGGCACTGCCTCTTCCTGCCATCTGAATGTGAGTTTACTGCTGATGAGTACACCTATGAGTTTCAGAGGAAAAAGAGGGACGCTTGCTGATGGGTAAATGGACCAGAGGGCCAAAGAGGAAAACATCTTTCTCCTGTGGGACACTTTTTATTGAGTCTCCTGTTCCCTGGTGCTTGCCTGTTGTCTGATTTGTACTGCCTGTTATTCTCCAGTTCTAGTCCTGGCTCCTATTCAATGCCTTATTGATGCAGCAACACTCTCCAGCTCCTCTCTTATCAATGCAGTGCTTTCCTGTTCCTCTTTATGATGATGTGGCTACAATCAAATCTAAAGGGCTGTCAGCCATTCAGGGCTACTTAAACTAAAGAGAAGGAAGAATAAGTACAATCTAACACATAACCCTTATCTATGTACCCCTATTTCTCAGACTGAATAAATTGCTCTCAGGCTATAATTTAACCTTGATGCATGTAGGATATAAATTTATGAGCTCTTCGAATTGCCATTACTCTAGTACCTCTGGCCTGTAGCTGTAGATCACCACCTGCACTGCATATAGTATGTCCAAATGATGCAGCCCAGTGGGCCAAGCAGTAATGGATGTCAAGGAGCAGATTACATGGTGATGTGTTATTGATCAGCTACAATCCTGCACATGTCATTGATTAAATCATCAGAGTGTGTGGTCACTGCATATTTAAGTGGGTTCTCAGGAAACAATAAAGATGCTCTTTGTCAGATGTTAATTCTCCCTCAGGAGTTGTAAGACCTGACATTTTCACACGTACATTCACGTGTAATTGGATTACTCATATTGTGTTGCTAAAACTCTGTTCACACAGTCTGGAATCAGAGGGCCATAGTGTGCCATTTGCTAATACCCACAGCAATTAGTTTTTAATATAGATTAATATCTGGTAAGAAACATTATGCCACACCCCCCTAAAGTATTTAAGTTTGGATGTCTTTAGAAATAGTTGAATCCTATTTTCAATGTTTTAATTATTACTTAATAACATAGTATGTATAAACAAATGTTGTTTTCTGTATGTTTAATTTATATTTAACTCCACCCCCATCTTGCTGTTTCACCTCTCCACTTAGAAGTATCGAGAGCTGAATATCAGCTCCATCATTTAGCATCAAAATGCTGTTTTGAAAATGTACAGCATGTGGATTCATTTTTAAAATGCAAAATAGATATGCATGAAGCATTTTACAGAAAACAAGAAGGATAGAACAAGAAATTGTGAAAGTGAGTGAAATGGAGAGAGAAAAACAGCGACAGTGATTAAATGAAAAGGGAAGAGGGAGTAGATTAGCTAAGTCTCCCTCAGAGAGGGAGAAACGAGCTGCCAGCGCTCCCTTCATCTTTCCCTCCTCTATCAAAGCCTCTTTGCTCTCATCTTGATCATACTCACCCTTAACATCCCATGCTCTCTCTTTCTTTGCTTTCCCTCCCCGAATTGTCAGTCCATAAATGTAGTTTTTCATTTTTTGGCGGGGTAAGAAGAAAAAAAATCCCTCTGTACATTACACAGTAATCTTATTTCTTCTTGACTGCACACTGTTGTCAGCTTCTCTGTGTAGGTGTAGGTTGTTTTCCAATATGTTCTCTCTTGATTATTCTGCTTTGTTATGTACTCCTTAAACTGCACTATGACTCTCGGTGAGGGCCATGTTACACTGTTTTGTGGCTGCAAGAGTTTCAAGACCCAGTGAAGACAAAAAGATTTAAAAAAAAATACTTGTTTCTGATTGACTGGCAGGTGTGCATTAAGTAGACATTGTACACTGACACAGACTTTACAGTATATGAAAACATACTGCAGTTTATTCAAGAGATTAAACTTAATCACTGTCTAGAGTAAGGCTCTTATACTGTTTGTAAGGCATAAACCGTAGTGAAATAAACACTTTTGTCTTCATGAAATTCAGAAATATTAAGAGGATTGATTTAAATACACATTTAAAACATAAGTATATAATTCTGAATTGAGTCAGTGTTGATTTTTAATACTATATAGAAAATGTTTTGTTACATCTGTAGTATTAGACTTCTGTAACTGTCGGGGTAGCAAGACACAGACTGCAATTTAGATAGTTGAGGTCTAGCACAATAACAGTAATCAACAGGTGAGCAGATTGGATCATTCACACAAACATATGTGACCATCTTACAGGCAGGATATCACTCGCAACAAGACAGGTAGGCAGCAGGCATGCAGATCAGAAAGTCTGGACAACTGTTACCATGAATACAAAAATTTAGCAAAGAGTAACGTAGGGTGGTTTGACAAGTCCCTCTAAAACAACAAAACTCAGTCCCCTTAAAGAGGACCAGAAAGCGGACCAGCAGAAAACAGACTCAGTTCTTTTTCCTTTCACATTGTGAAGAGGATTGGGTTCTCTTTTTGGCCCATTTCAACTCTAATAGAGCTCTAATCAGTCCTCGTGATCTGTCTACAACAAGCAACAGTGCAAAAAGGCAAAGTGAACCAATGAAGTGAACCAGGTACACTTTGTGTTTGTGCACACTACACAGATTAGGTGAACTTTTCAAAGGGGTCTTAGTCCAGTTGGTGTGTTCACACCTGCACAAAAAATGCTGAGTCATCAATCAGAGTTTGCTTTGAAGGTCCAAGTGTGAAACCACCCATAATGAACTTGGCAAAAATATTTTCAAGGCCAGATTTTTGCTGTGATCTGAAAATGTCTGCAACATTATTGAGTCTATTTAGTCTAGTAGTCTGTCACTGGGCTTTCGTCAGCAGGACTTTTATTGTGTCTCATCGCATTCCTCTTTGACTTTCACAATGTGAAAACCTCATTAGACATTGTCTTTCCATCACAAAAGTACAGAGCTGTGGGAGTCACTTCTGGGATTGAAGGGGCAGTGAAACCCATAGGGAACATCGGAAGGCCTATCAGTAGTGTCTGGTGTCTTTATCTGTTGCTTAGTTATCAACATCTGTTAGTGCTTCCTGTTGTTTCTTAGTTGTAGTTATACTGCATAAAGAGTGGATTTTTTTGCACACTTTCAACTGAACTTTGCTACAAGATCATTTTTATAAGGTAACATTTCAGCACCAGGCCATCATTTGGATTGTATGGTCTTTATAAACATTCACAACACAAGTCCAAACAACACAGGAATGCACTCAGACTTCTCCTTGTAGCTGAAAGGTAATTATGAGAGTTTATATTTAATTCTTAACTCTATTGGTAGCTAATGGGGAAAGACCAGCACAGGAGTAATGTGCTCCCTGCACTTTGTCTTTGTTGGAAGAGGCATGCTGCAGTGTTTTGAGCCAGTTAAAGGCGAGCTGCTGCTTTTTGGCTGAGGCAAGCATATAAAGAATTACAGTAATCCAAGCATGGAGACACAGAAGCACGGATTAATTTTTCAGCATTTTAAAGGAGAGAATATGTTTTCTCCTAAAATTATTACTTAACTGGAAAAAGCATGACTAAACTGAAGTTTCTTACTGTGGAAAAATTCAGACAGGAATTAACATGGGAAGTGAAAGGGTAAGAGGAGGGGAGTCAGCAAGGTTTAAATTTACGAGTATCACTCTTTAATTGCATTGTTTATAGCAACTGTCCAGTTTATTGCACATTTTGTAGTGTGTAGTTTGTATGGTCCACAGTGCAAGTACAAGTAATTAATTTATCAATTGTAAAGAACAAAAGTATAGGAATAAATGATGAATCTAAGTATGTTCTTAATTTGTAGCTTAAACTGATATACTATAACTAAAATGTGCTTTTGACATATTGTGAATTGTAAAGAAATGCAGGATAAAATAGATTAGCTGTGATCGTTTATCATGACAGATGTCACCATACCTAGAAAAACAAGAAACCGGCAGAAAATGTCACTTTGATTAATTGTCAGTAAGATTTAAATTGTATCTGTCAAGGCTCTAAGCCAATTGTACTGCATGTCTAATAATTCATCTCACTCTTTTTCTCTCTCACACACATAAATATGACTTTGAGGTTCTTCTATAGGTTCAACTTTTGATTTTCTGCCTTTGGCGGGTATGCATGTTGAAAAAACAGCTTGTCTTTTTCTAATACAGCCGCGCGCATATGCGCACGCACACACACACACACACACACACACACACGTGTTTCCATCACTTCAGAGGACATTACATTGACTTACATTCATTTCCTGAAGGCTCATCCTTAACCACCACTTACTTAACAATAACCTTAACATAACCCTAAACTATGCTTACCTTTAAACCTCTTTACCCTAAAATTAATGCTTTTTAGTCCCCATTAGTGAGTGTGTAAACAGATTTACATCCCTGTGAGGAATACCTGGTCCACACACTGAGGCAGAGATGATTTATAGCTAGCCATGTCTAATGGATTGCTTTGGCACTTGAAATTATGAAAAGAAATTAATTAGCCTTTAGTGACCCTGCGTCTATCTGTCTCGCTTTCTTTCTTTTTCACTCTCTCTCTCTCTCTCTCTCTCTCTCTCTCTCTCTCTCTCTCTCTCNAGACAAACACAAATCAGGCACTTGCCTGCTCACTTTGAGGTAATTACCATCTAAATAGGCTGTGCTTTCCTGTCACAAATTCATCTTCACTAAATCACATGAAAATACCTGTTGATGTCTTATCAATACTTAAACCTGGTGACATTTTACAGACCAAACAATTATGTGAGTAATGAATTACCCATTATTTATTATTCATTAAAATAATTCATTTATAATGCAGGAATTTTTTAAAATAACTAATTAATCATACATCAGTGTTAAGTAAGAATGATATACCCCAAAGACAAAAATAACCACATGTATATTATAATGATAATTTTATTATATTGAAAAATAATAGTATGGTAGAACTGAAATATTAAAAAATATATATATACCAGCCAAATGAATAACGGGCAAGACAGAACAACAATAAGACTGTTTTGTAAACTAGTGAACGCCAACATAAAAGACATTTTCTATCTCACTTCTGGCTCAATTAATTTAGAGGAAGGGAAGCTACACACAGTTTAATCCTGTGTTGTTTCCTTCATTTCTTTCTTTGAGTCCAGAAACATCAAGATGTTTCGAATGGTTTGACAAAACACCTAAAGCAACATGTAGATCGCCTGTGCCTCCTGTGGCTCAGGCATGAGCACTTGCTATAAATTATTTTGTAGTTTCTTGTCTCCTGAGCTCTGAAAACCAGCTGGTATACTGCGACCCTAGTCCCCCCTAGAAGCACCACCTGATGCGCTGCCTACCAGCTGGCAAGACCTCCTACCCACACTATGGGCGGCCCCCGGAGAAGGAAATCCGAGGTGCACCAGACAGTGCACGCCTCCACGATATGGTCACTCCCCCCGCAACAATCCGCAATGGCCAACCCGAGATCCCTCCACCCGGCTATGTCTGCACAGACACAAAGAGACAAAGCAGAACAGGAAGATCCCAGATCAGCCACTACAGACCACCGCAGGAAAAACAACCACACCATGGATCAGGACAAGGGCAAAATTGTCACAACAGAGACAAACAGGTCAAAACCCGGACTGTGGAGAAGTATTTGGTTTATGCCGCTCATCTCTTCTTTGAGATGAGCTGCATGACTACAGCCACAAGAATCGCTGCCTCCATGAGTAGCAGATAAGCATATGGGAAGAACTGTGGGTGTGTTAGTTTCCTCAAATATGTTAAAATAGGGCTCTATATCTATCAGATATACTCACTGTATCGCAGTTTGTCACGCAGTTGCTTATAGTCGTGGGCATTGAACTAGAGGTTTTTCTGACTCTTTCCCATCTCTCCACACAGAGATAAATAAGCACACTTAGTTATGTACATCACATTCTGTCATGCACGCTACATCATATGCCCACCAGCATGCTTCATGTAGCAGCAGAGATCCCCAGTAGCGGTGTCTATCGTTAGCCTCTGCTAGCTTCCTGATGTGCTTCTCTGATAGTCCGTTCACAATGTGGGTATACTACTACTTTATTCCTCCCCACTGTTATAAAGAAATGTCTGGATACTAAATGGGGAACAGAGCTGCTCATCACTAAGCAGCTACAGGAGATGTGTTGTTGTATGTGAGTTGTATTAGTGTAGCTTATCTTGCAATATGAGAAAGTCACCAGTTAACACAGTAACCAACTAAACTAAAACATTGGCTCCACTGATGCTGTGATGGAGCGAACCAGTGAATCAAATCAATAACACGTTATTTAATGACTGTTTCACATCAGTTATGTTCAACAACACAAAATCATTTCAAATGGAATGAGCAGAAATTAAAAAATTTTTCTCTAAAGTTTAGTTCCACCAATACAAATTGAATAATGTATTGTTTATAATGTTGTTGTTAATAATTATTTAATTTGTATTGGTGGAACTAAACTTTAGTTTGTCTTGTCCTTATCCCTTCTCTGCTGAACATGCGTTACCTGACTGTTGCGTTCACCGGTCGACTTTTATTCTGAAAATCGCTTGACCACGGAGAGCTCAGTCGCTTCCTGCACAAAGTAATGTTTTTATTAACCTTTGTGTGCACCAACAATGTTTTCTACCCCGGTTTCTGTTAGTTAAGACCGCGATGTTGCTTTGTAGGAAGTGTCGTGTGATTTTAAAACGTCTAAGTGTTTTAAAATAGCTGTTGTGTGCGCCACTCAGAAAGTGCCCTGCCTGCAGCTGTTTTGCTAATCCCTGAGCCTTGCAGTGCAAAAAAATACAAGCAAGCATAACTCCAGAGAGTCTGTGATAAAGGTAATTTTATATTTGATATAATGTTTGATTAATGTCCATGAGGGGGAAAAGCCTATAATGTAAAATGGCCCATGTATCACTTTAACCTTACCGTTCTATTTTGCACGTTCATATGTAGGGGTAGAGGTGTTCCAATTCCCATTAGGAGAGAGGGTTTAGGGTAAGTGGTTGGGCTATATACCCCTTCAAACTAAGATTTTTTTAGAAGCACACTTAAAACGAAGGGGTATGACCAATATCCCAGAAAGCCTTGCAAATCAGCGGGTGCATGGCAGCTACCATGACGAATGAGACCACAAATGTATTTTCTCCATAAATAGAGATTTAAAAATTACAATAACCATTGTATTGTCTTAGTTTAGCATTGTTTCAATGTGCTAAAATGCACACAAAAAAAAATCACGAGTACTACACTGATGCTTCAGTAATGTTACCACCCATCTAATGTTAACATTACATCTGATTTGTGCGTGACATTCCTGAATATGTTATAGCCTATGACGCCCTCATTGTAACTGAAGACCTGCTGAAGTTTTTACTAATAACGTTATCACTGTAGACTATCAGAGCCACAAAGAGAGGTCACCACAGCTGTAGACAGCAATAGCTTGTTGCATCTGTTGAAGTAACAGCCAGCAGAGACTACTGATGACGTATGTGGCTGTTGAAGGGGTGTCCCAATACGTAGGGGCTGACTTTCAATCCCTACCCCTTGTAGCTTTGTTTTACAAAAGAGAAATTAGAATTGGCCTTAGAAAAACACCCTAGTGTCATTTTTCACCGGAGTATTCCTTTAGCAAGTTTAAAAATAACTTGAATTGGACTGATGCCTTAACTCATACTCTGAAGAAATATGCACTGATATTGTAGGAGTTTTATCTTTTACAACATTTTGCTTTCTTTTAGAATGCACATAAATCCTTGTTTTGCAAGTAAATCTGTAATTAGAAAAAGAATTATATTGATAGAGTATGAAGGAAATGGAGGGATTGAGGTCAGTATAAACAAAAAGAAAGCATGACAGATACAGTAAAAGAAAGAGTGATGGAGAGAATGAGTCAGCGAGAGAGACAAAGAGACACAGAGGGAGGGTGGGTGACATGGAGGAATTATTGGCGTCTCTCTGCAGGGATTAGGGGGGAATGCTAAGGTCTGACACACCAGAATGCGATCTCACTCTGACTTAGTGTCACTTTTCTCTCCCCCACTTCCTCTGGTCTGCTCTGCAGGCACATACTAGCTACCAGCCCACAGAAGTTCACTGTTGTCACATCACTCACCTGCCTCTGATTCACTCATACTCACATTCATGCCTCACAGCTTCCCTCACCAAGCTCACACATACACAGAGAACAAGACGATTTCTGGCTTGAATGCTGTAGCAGAAAAAATTTAATGCTTTTTTTCCAGCTGGCTGGAGATCATGAACACTGTATTCTTTCCAGATGAAGTGATCGTACCGTAAAACTCTGTAGCCGCTCACACACACTGAGGCACCAGCACCTTTAAAGGGACTGTGTAAAAGCACGCCGACTAGCGCCGGGTCGTCCAGTGTTGCCGTACCAGTTTATGTCTGAGGCGGCAGTAACATACTGGTCAAGCCATCTTCAGTGCAGCCCAGAACAGCAGAAGAAGACCTGCACGTTGTGCTCGCTGTGTCGTTTTACAGAGGTTTCGGTTGCTCTTTTCAGTTCGCCTACCTGACCTGCACTTCACTGTAGAACTCGGTGGGGGTACAGGGAGGAGCAGAGGGTGAGAGCACAGCGTGTGTGCATGTCTTTCTCTGCTGGGCTGCACTGCAGATGGTTTGGCTGGTATGTTACTCTCTATCACTGCCTCAGACATGAACTGGTACGGCAACACTGAATGACCCAGCGCTAGTCAGTTAGCATGCTATATAGCTCCTCTTGCAGAGGTACTGACAGACCAGCAACGCTTCTACTGATGGTGTGACGGCATTTTATTGCTTCTTCTGACAGCGGTGCTACCGTTAGCCACCGTGAAAAACTACAAAATAAAATACATATCAATAAACATAAAACATCATGAATACAAATCAATTTACAAACACAAATACACTATAATTCAAAATAAACACATACTGTGTGCATCTCTCAGACAGTACTGCAGAGCAAAACAAAACAAAAAACCTGCTGCAGGTTTTCTTTAGACAGCCTGGATTTCCGCAAATCTACCAATAAGCGTCACTCAGTAACCATGGAAACAAACAACACCTTTGTACATTTATAAATTTTTATATTTTCTCAAAATAACACTCAAAAAATAGAACAAAATATAGAAAATACCTTCATCTTCCATGCGACAGCTACATGCTATTTCTGGAGGAGATCTCTGCAATGCTATGCATTCTGGTTAGAAGATGTCAGTGGGATTATTTCTTCACACTCCTTTGATATGTGTAGTTGATTTTTGAATGCATTATACTTCAAAAGTACACAAATAATGCACAGTCGCTTTAAGCAGATTAAAAGTGAAACTTAACCTCAGTAAAAGTGCATCATGTTGTAGCCATCTGTACGCTTCCGCTCAATTATTTCACTACGTGTAGCATCTGGGTTTGATCCCACTGAAGTTGATTTCTCCAGTAGATCGTGCACTGGGCCAATCAGCGAACGGAAGGGGGCAGGGCTTCACAAACAACTCGGCACATTACACGTCACGACTAAACGTTAGCGGTTGGGTAAAATCAGACCCAATCATTTCAAACTTCAACAGAGTTCTGTCCTCCCACCTGAAATCACTTTTCAATTATGCAGGTCCAGTCCCTCTGTATGAAATTAGTACGAGGGTATGGTAAGACCAGGCTTGGCTGGACCATACTTTGTCGCGTATTCTGTAATAGCAAGTCACGGGTAGCTTGAGCAATAGAGCTGCATGTTGAAAATGACCGAAGTTATACTTTAACTAACCAGCTGTTCTGTCTCTGTCTCCTTCCCCACCTCTCCTGTAGATCCGAGTTTGAATTGGACTATGACAGCTACCATGAGGACTACTATGACAGGTACTGTCAGAAAGCTACACATGGTGGCTCACACACCTTATTGTATGTGTGTAACAGGAAGCTAAAGAAACAGGCTAAAATTGATTCTTCTTCAGTGCTGTGTTTTGTAGTCTCCGCTCTCTGTCGAATTCTGCCACACAGCTGTCAGTCATCCTGCCTTTGCTTACAACATGCCTGTTACTCTTCAACAGTTGTGAACACACTCATCACACACTCTCAAAAATATATATTTCCACCTATATACAGACAGTAGCACACTTACAAACACTCAGATGATTTCAGATTTATGTAGCGTGACCCCATTTGAGTTATGATCAAAGACACTTATACGCAAACAGAGTTTGTGTTAGACCGAGTTATACAGTGGAGGAAAAAAGTTTTCAGATGTGCATTTTGCATTGCATTAAGAATTATTCTTAAGTCTTTAAGTGCAGTTTCTTTTGGTAAAATCACAGCCACAATTCTAAATAAATCTTAAAAAGACATTAAAAACTTAAAATGGATTGGTTCCATAAAAATACATAAGAAATTTTGAGTTTTGGGTAATTTTGTTACCAGTGATCCACTAATGAGGGTCTTGCTTTTTATTAAAAGACACAATTGTTGTTGCCGTGCTTCGTGTCTTTATAAAGCCAGCACATTTGAAAGTGCCTCAGAGACAAAACACAGGAGACACGCCTGAGGATACAAATTTTCAGCCCATTGAGATTGTGTACATTTTTAAAGGTATCTGAACACTTTTTTCCACCACTCTATTATGTGGATAGCTGGATCCCCTCCAAAGGTGTGGAGGTCTTGATTTTCAGAGGCAATACGTTTAACTTTTCTTTCGTGATTTATCTCAAAATGACCATAGCATACAGTACAGATCTATAACAGGAAAAAAAACATCGAGATATTTCCTCAATTGATGTTTGATAATGATAGTGGTTGTGAGCACTCTCTTAACACCACATACAGTCACTGGCCACCTTGTTAGGTACACCTGTCCAACTGCTCTTTAACACAAATTTCTAATCAACCCATCACATGGCACCATCTTAATGCATTTAGGCATGTAGACATGGTCAAGACAATCTGCTGCAGTTCAAACCAAGCATCAGAATGGGGAAGAAAGGTAATTTAAGTGACTTCGAACATGGCATGGTTGTTAATGCCAGACAGGCTGGTCTGAGTACTTCAGAAACTGCTGATCTACTGGGATTTTCACGCACAACCATATTGAGGGTTTACAGAGAATGGTCCGAAAAAGAGAAAACATCCAGTGAGTGACAGTTCTGTGGGTGAAAATGCCTTGTTGATGCCAAAGGTCAGAGGAGAATGGCCAGACTGGTTCTACTGGTAGAAAGGCAACAGCAACTCAAATAACCACTCGTTACAACCAAGGTATGCAGAAGAGCATCTCTAAACGCACAACACATCGAACCTTGAGACAGATGGGCTACAGCGGCAGAAGACCACACTGGGTGCCACT
>JANJYP010068870.1:0-11306 GCA_024605115.1 Rastrelliger brachysoma
TATGTCCACATGAGGTCATTGTTAAATAAAGAAAATGAAGAAAGATAAATTATAGATCAACCAATATTATACTGTGCTGTATTCTCACACACACACACACACACACACACACACACACACACACACACACACACACACACACACACACACACACNAATTGAAATGAGTTCATTCTCACATAAAAATAAATTAAAAAAATAAATAAAACTGTTGGGATAATATAGTTTGAACCTAATACAGAGTATATGATGAGTGCTAAGAAGAACCTTATCTTTGGCTTAATAAATCTTCCCTATGTGACTCTAATACAAGGTACTACGGACAATAAACAGAGCAGCTGTAACACTGTTTATGTATAAATGATTGAACACATTCCTGTCAAACAACCAGATAAAAGCGCAGATAACCAGTGCAGTGTGACATGTATAACTAAGTCGTGAAACAGTATCAGACAATACCTGAAATACCTACAGTCAACTTTGAAGGGGTTGGTCTGTTTTCGCCTGGACATATTATTGCCCACTCCCGGTGAAAAACAAAATAAAAAGGGATCTCCTCCTAACCCCGAACAGTTACCCCGAGACCAGTCGAGGTGTAATCCGCACTAAAGGTGCAGGTGATGCACAAATAATAAATAACATTAACCAATAAAATAAAATAAACCGATCAAATCGTTTACACGATGAGCGCCAATGCAAAAAAGGTCTAAAAAAGAAAAAAGCGGACACATGAAAGAGTCACATTCTTGCAGCTGCTTGAAAAATAAACCCTCGATCAGGGTTTTTTCCTTTTTCTTTAAATGATGTCCAAACCCGAGCAGAGACACACCGAGCAGCCCCGAGCAGCTCCGATCCCCGAGCTGCTGGCAGCCGTGCGCTCACTGCAGCGCTGCAGGAGCTCAGCTGATCTGAAGCCACGCCGCACAGGATTGTGGGATGCACAGGGGCGATGGGGAGTTCACGCGAAAAGATAAAGATAGTATGATGCGTTCACGTCACACGGGAAGAAAAAAATAATGTACAGTAACCTCGCAAGAAAAAGGAAATGCTTCGTGCGTCAGACATTTCTATGACATGAAATGGTTTAAAATATATCCCAGTCACTTTGATGTATTGTTTTTGTCCCTATAAATCAATCAATTAGACTTAAAATGATGGGAAAATAGGGTTGAATTTCATTATGTAGAGTTTAAGACATAAGAAGAATCACTCCTTTAATGTGTGACACAGTGTGGAAGAAGTGAAACATGCTGACATGTTTTTAAACGTATTTTTCAATATTAAGTCGTAGTAACTGGATAATAGTATGAGGAACCTGAGTTATGAGCTGTTTTGTCAAAATATTATTATAAAAAAAGACCAAGAATAAACTTCAAGTATTCTTACATTGACCCCCTCAATATAGGTTTTCTCAACAAACTGGTGCATTATAAATATAACTTTAATCATATTAGAAAATCCAAAACACACTACTTTCTCCTATAAGAAGAAACATATCATTTCAAGATGACTTTAGTAGGTTTATTGAATTAACTACAATAACTGTCCAGTGTGAGTGCAAGTGATTAAGTTTGATTATGTTGGCAGGTATTTGCTTTCAATATGAATGCGTAACACACAGACTTTGATAATTTTTAAAATTTCTTAAATTTGATTATGAATGAACTGTGACCAATCTATATTTATATACTGAGCAGGACATTTTTACCAGTAGAAACCTAAAATTGTCAGTGCTCTCTGGTGGATGAACTATGTAATGCAATACTGTTCCAGACTAGTGGAGACTAGACAGACCGAAGCGTTAAGGAACTGATGAAGCCGCTTGGATAAGACAAGTCCAGTTGAATTTGATTCAACTCTTACCTGAAATGTTCCTGAATTACTTCAAAGATATCTCTCTGGCATTTTTGACAGCAAATTCTCGTTCCTTATGTCAGTAAGGCTAAGCAGAAGTTTTTATAAGGGTTAGTTGACCCAAATTACAAAAACACATCTGTTCTTACAATGGAGCATTTTCTGTGGATTATCCATAGCTATACAGAGTACAGAGAACATTGTTTCTGGAAAGACACTTTTTTTTGTGTTTGTACAATTTTTCAATGTAACTGCGAATGAATGTTGATAAGAGTATCATTTGTTCACACAGATGATAAGCCTCTGGGCTGAAATAAGTGACTTGATGGGTGTGGACTTGTATTAATAGTGCCACAGATATATACTCAAAGGTTTAATCAAGACTGACAATACTGCTGTGTAAAAATCCAAAAAAAATCTTGAGGCTCGTCAAAATATAGAGCTGACCAACAGAAAAAAATCACATTAAATTAACAGCATCATGAATTAAAAAAAAAAAAGCATCTTGTTTTGTGCATACATTATGTAATTTGCTAAATTTTGCTAAGGCACTTTAAAAAAAACTATTTTACTGCTTCAACCAGACCTGCTCTATGTGAAAAGTGAGGTAACTTCTGTTGTGAGTTGACACTATTTAAAGTACAAAGATGATCAGAAATCTCTCAGTTTAAGGCTCAGATCACACCTATGAGCCTGATTTGTGACATCATTAATAGTTTGGAAGCCAATCCTGATCCAATATTCAACTTAGGAGACATCTGTGTCCAGCTGCTAAATATATATTCTATATTATATATATATGAAACCTCTTTTTGTTGAAAAAACTGATCTTGATCTTCTGACTGGGAATGATGAGGTACAATGAGTACATAAATAATGTGATTTGGATCTTATGTATAACTCTAAATAGCATCCTTAGCCATGAAGCTGTGGGGTTAATCATTCAAAATCTCCAACATGTTTGAGCAACCTTTCAGACCAAACCTGGGCAAGTCTACTGTTTGGTAAACCATTGATCCAGCCCAGATATCCCAGTACCAACACTGGGTGGCGCCCAAACCACTGACCAGCTAATGTCATAACATCACATGTAGTCGTCATCACTGACTGCCACGAGTAAACGGACCGCAGTACGACATTGACAGGGTAAAAACGTGTTCTTCCGCAACGTAAAGAGGAAAATATGCCATCTCAACAAAATAACCTCGTTGTGTCACGAAATTCACGTAATTTGTACATCAAGTGACATATGACATGTACAAGTGTGCAACCTAAGCGTCACACTACGCTTAATTATTTAGAGTCTATCAGCCAGTAAGATCAATGAATTAATGTTAGCTAGCTGGCTAAGCCCACGGTTAGCCCTTTATAGGCAATGCGAGTGCGATGGAAGAGAGAAAGACAACAAGCACACCATAACCAGGATTAGCAGTACAGTCGGCTAGCTGCAGTTCTTATCGTCATTACAACATAATTAAACAGTTACCCATGTTGTCCAGTGAGCACTGGCATATCAGGCGGGAGTGTCGGGCAGATGAGCAGACTATTACAAGCTAACGTCACTGTGCGCTGATCATCATCTGGCCGCGCTTCTTTCCACAACCTCTGGGACTTGTCTGTGTAACCCTCCGCCTGCGGTAGTGCTGAGGCTGGAGTAGCCACCATTTTGCATGTCTAGTGTGTTCCTCCCTCCATTGCTAATAGAGACGATTCCAGTCATTTTCTGGCATCATTACGGCTAGTAAGTATATCCTGAGAATACTTTGTCGGCACAAATAAATGAAAATGGCGTGATGTTTGAGTAATCGTCTGTGGTTTGTGTTGTTTCTGCGTTGACAAGTGTCAGTGTGGTAGGAAGTCGCAGCCCTTAGTACCGGGGTTGTGCCTGTCAGCAGCTATGGTAGCATAGCCTCATACATGGCTAGCTACCTGCTGGGCTAGGGATGTGAAGCTCAGGAGCTATTTATTGTCCTCTAACTAATTAGCATCGTGACACTGAAACTTTAAGCTACATTTATGTTTTTGTCTGTCTAACATAACTTACTGTTTACCTTGTTGTGGATGTAGTATTAGGATTAGGTAGCGTTAACAGAGAAACATAGAGGCTACATAGAACTTGCTAGCTTGATAATCCAAATGCTTCAAGGAGGCCTAAACTGCATCATGTCCTGATCAATCGCCGATCAGGTTCAGGTGTCATGCCCGAGCCTATGATGGCCCCTCGTTTTATTTCGACAACATCTCTCCCTTATGCTATTTATGTAAACTATCAATTTAATTAAATATACTGTTAGCCCGTTGCTGCTGTGTTGGCAGCTTAATATGTTGCCCTTTCTCTGCAAATACTAGTGGTAGTAGTGTTAGCTCGCTGTTAGCTGACTTTTGTTAGGTGAAATTCGTGTTAGTAAGTAACATTAGACATTTGACGTCTGGCTCCAACTTTGGTAATGATGTGAGACTTTCCTCGCATGGGACAGTTTGTGTCTTTTCCAGTCTTCAATTAAGGTTGTATTTGGATAACACTGGAAGCTAACGATTGCTAGCTCAGTGTGTTAAGGACGTGGACTTTTTTGTTCCACTTGCTGAAGTTAATTGTGTGGTGTTGACAGCGTGAAATTTAAAGGAATTAACATTAGATACACTTCCTTTTTAATAGTGTATTATGTGAGGAAAAGCCACCATCAAATAACTATTGTGGGTTAATATTAAATAAGTCAGCTGTAAGTAGGAAGTGGCACATAAGTGTGACGTACAGTATGGGTGACTCCCGTACATCTTTGTTAGATTCCTTTTTTTGTAGCTGCAGGTACATGTGTAAGATTAAAGAACTGCCATTTCATAATACTACTCTGGGTGTGGGCACTTACCACTGTCAAGTGTCCTTTGGTTATGAAATAATGCAGTTTGATAGCTTGAAGACAGCATGATGTTATGCTTTAAACAGCAATGACCTTAATGAAACCATTCAACCTTTAACTCTGCTGGCACTGAAGCAGTGACTAACTCTGGTTTACTTAAGCATGAAGTAGAGTTTTATTTTTAAGTAGGGTGAGTTGTTATTAATCACACAGTATAGCAACACACTCACACCAGGCACTGTCACTGTGTTTACAGCTCAGTTTCCCATACATTGTAAACTAAAACCTCTCCAGGGTTTGTCTCAAGCAAAGCAAAAACAGTAAACCTGCTCTCAAATAAACAGAGCTATCAAATGACTAGCAAGATACCTCAGTTATATGGAATGTTTATGGATTAGTCCTCTATACTATTACAGATTTTTGCATTCAATATAGACAAATTGCATAGTAGTATGCAGTGAGCATCACTACTGTCATGGTAACACATCTGTCTGGCACAGTGGTTCTTAGATTTTTTATTTATTCATTACTACGCCACAGTACCAGCTGTGTCACGAAAGTCAGGGGCAGAGAAAGTACTGCAGGAACAAGCATTAGTGGCTGTTATAAAAGTAGGGTTAGTTGCCTTGTGAGCTTTGCCTGCTGGCTGTTTGCAGCCGAGCAAAGCAAAATAATATCTATTTTACTAAATTAACTAAGACGACGCATTGGAAGCAACAACTGTGGCCTAGGAGTAAAGAAAAGTTGAAGATTGCCCTGGATGAGGTATTAACATTTGTCTGTACACACTCTGTTCATAACTGGACCTCCATGAAGACACCTTCAATTGTTTGTTTGAAATTTGTCGAGCTGACTCTGCTATTAATTAAGATCATTGCCAGTTAGTTATAATTTAGCTTCGTAATTTCTCTCTGCAGTCTCTGTTGACCATTACACTTTGAACATGCATTTCATATGCATTTATAGTTACCCACAGATTGAGAATTTATTTGTGGTAACGGACCTTTGTGGGAGGTGGAATAGCTGCTAACTGTTTTTGTCACATGCCAACTTACAATTGCACATTAACGTAACAATATGATAGACATTTCAATCTGTAGTAATGTTCTGCAGTCCAACATAAGTTTCCATAAGTTTCTTGTAGTCTACTAAGAAGCTGCCAAGCAAGGTATAAAGGTAAAACATGTACTATCTGACAACACTGATTTATCTTGCATATTTGCACTTTCTCATGGTGTAATATAGTGATACTGTCACTTATTTGTAGCTATGCAAAGCTGTTTTTTTAGAGTTTGATACAAGAATGAAAGAGTGGTCTGCTTTGACAGTGTTTCATTTATAACAGGAGTACATAGCTGCACACTGAGAGAAAATAAAGAAACAAAGTGCAGGTTACAACATCCTGGCAAATTGAGTTGGGAAAATGCTACTCCCCAGTGGTGACTCTGTATATTTGTCATCTTGGACCTGTATGACAATCATTTTGTCTAATTTAACAGTGCAGTCTTTCCACAGAAAAAAAGGTAATCATGAATATCACATTTCTACTCTCAATCATCAAATGTAAAACCATTTAGATCTGTATTTTATGTCTCAGTCTCAACAGGTTGACTGCTCCCTGTGGTAAAAGGGAGAGGTGGGGAGCTTTTTGCTTGTTGCTGTTCGTTGTTAGGCTCTGAAAGCTAATCTAGGCTGCCTGCCCAAATCTCAGGAGAGGAAGCTTGTTATGAACATTTAACAGTACATGTAAAGTACACCCATGTTGGAAAGGTGTGTTAATGATATTAAATAGTACATAATCTTAATCAAAGCATCTGTCTAGCTCATAATTTTGTATCAAAATGTATTTTGGGCGAGCAAGTGTATTTTGCATGATTCATCTTTCATGTTGGTGATGGCTGGATGATCCTAGCTCAGTTGTGTCAGGTTATATGATTTTTTACAAATGATGATGCACAGTAACGTTTCTAGGGATTTGGAGACATTTGAAGAAGCATCATGACACCTGCAATTCTACATCAGTGGAAACTTTGGCTATAGAGCAAAACTTTACCCTTTTTCTTTTTATAGTAATGCTGAGTAAAGTGAACCTTGGAGATTGCACATTGACTGTTGCTGCCCAACCCAGTTTAGTAGGGAAATATTAGTAATAGTTAGGGGTCACAGAATTCACAGTTTGATATTTCCTTCGGTTTTGGTTTTATATTGAAAAATGTGAACATCCAACAGTAGCGTATTGCCCAAAACCATTACAGAAATAGTTGAGTTGTGCTGCAGTGGAAAAGAAAAACAATTTTCTGTTTCCTGCAAGAAGTCAGGACAGCTTCCGACAGCGGTTTTATGCTTTTATATATCTAATTGTATATAACGTAATTGAAGCTAGCTCCACCTCCAGCACCTACAGCAATAACATACTGCTTACACACTGATGCTTCAATTAATAATCCAATGATATCATATATTATGTAATATATGGAAGTGTTTAAAGCAGTGTTAAAAATCTGTGTTTGATTTTCCCCATCTGTTGTGTTTTTATTTAAACTCAAACTGCCTACTGTCTTGGCCAGGTCTAACTCGGAAGAGAGATTTTAATCTCAAGGGACTTCCTGGTTAAATCTTTCAAAAGATCACTCAGAGTAACCAAACCTGTACTTTTACTTACTTTTTAACTGTCAGAACTGGTTTTTACGACCTGCTGCCTGACGATGTCAAAAATTACGTTTTCATCATTATCTTCACTCAAAGGTGGAGTGAATAGTTGACTGTCACATAGGGAAGGGGGATGGACTGACACAGTGTCATTTCTTTATGGAGATAATGGAGTAGATTTTAATAAATGTTGCATTCAGTGCTTTGGATCTCTTGTTTGTCATGTTTACTGCAGCAACACTACAGAGTAACCAGACTACCTTGGCTAAGATGGTTAGCATAAACTGTGGATGTATTATATTTTACTGTATTGTATTCTTGTATTATGTTTTGCAGGTACCTCTTTTGCAATGTCAGTCTATGGGGTATTTTTTATTGCACTACCACGAGTGTACACTGTGAAAAACAGACTGCAGATCTGAGTGGTGGTGCCATGTATTGTACAGTGCTTAAAATTCATCCATGACATATTCCCGTGAGTGTGCTAGTGGTGTACTGCCAAAACATGTCTGGTGAAACTTGTGCTCTACAATTATTATTCTGCATGTCAAAGTAAGACCAAATCCCATTTCTTTTTTTTATTCCTACCTCTTGGACCTTGAAACAAAGCTACAAGGGGTAGGAGTTGAAAGTCAACCCCTACGAATTTGGACACCCCTTCAACAATCACATACATCAGTAGTCTCTGCTGACTGTTATATAAGCAGATGCAACAAGCTATTGTGTGAAATTAGTAAAAACTTCAGCAACTTCACTGCTGGTTAACATATGCAGGAATATCATGTAACGTTAAGATTAGACGGCTGATAACATTACTGATGCCTCAATGTAGNGGGAATATCATGCACAAATCGGATGTAACGTTAAGATTAGACGGCTGATAACATTACTGATGCCTCAATGTAGTACTAGCGATTCTTTTTTCATGTTCATTTTATGAACAAAATTACCATTGCACATTGAAACATTGGAACTAAGACAATACAATAGTCATTGTAATTTTTAAATCTCTATGGAGAAAACACTGCATTTGTGAATTTCTTTGGTCTCCAGCTACTATCTTGCCAGTGATTCATAAGGCTTTCTGGCAAATTGGTCATACGCTTCTGTTTGAAGTGTGCCACTAAAAAAAAATCTTCATTTGTAGGGGTATATAGCCTTACCACTTCCAACTTACCCGCTGTCCTAACGGGAACTGGGACACCCCTACTACAAGTGAATGCACAAAACAGAGGGGAAGAGTGAAGGGGTGAAATTGGATTCAACTTTAGTAGATTATTAAATTATTTTGATCGTAATTGTTAAGGTCACTTAGTGTATTCTTCATACAGCTGTACACATCAACAGCATCAGTAACAGTAGTAATGGTAATGAAGAGTAAAAAATTAAGTTTTCTTTGATTGCATAAGAATGTGCTGCTGTACTGTAAGAATTAGGAAATATAATTAAATCAGCTCGCAGTGAAGGGTGGATTTACTTTCTTTATTGTGTTTTGGATTTACTTTCTCTATTCTGTATTCTGCACATTTGATTATAAGCACAGCAAGAGGCAGGGAGCCTCTCGCTTGGTTCAACACTAGGTCCGCTCAGTTCAGGTAATATAAATGGTGTTAAGATAGACAGTAGGTCTTTTGCTTTATTAAAGTGACGCCTTGCCTGACCACCCATATTCCACTTTAGTTACAGTCAATTCTTATATTCTCTACAAATCACCACCTTATGCAACAAAGGATGTCCTCATTCCTTCTGTGTCTAGATCCCTATTTCCCTTAGCAGACTGGCATAGTTTCAAAGAATTTCATTTGATCTTGTCAGCAATAGTCAATGATAAAAGAAAGGGAGTTTTTCATCGGAAGCCATTTAGATAAAGAATATTATGTCCACAGGTCAGTTATGCCCCAGAGAGAATTAAACTTTATGTTAATTTAAAGTTCATTCAGCACCAGTCACTTTAATCATTGAATGATCAGGCAGTTTTCAGATTTGGTTTTGCATGTGAGGCATTCTGGCAATAATCCAGCTCAGGACCATGTGAGATTTCTATAAGTCTTAATGCAGGGCTCCAGTGAGAAATAATAGCAACATTACTGGATAAGTGAAATGCTCACTACATGTTTAGAGGTATGACAGCTTAACAGAGTCATAAGATGATGCTGTGTGTGGCGATGTACTGCATATACTCTCATCTGTTAGTTACTTCCATAGAAAACCGTAGTGGAAAAGAGCAAAAACCCAATAAATCCTATTTATGACAGAAATATAGCCATATATTAAAATAAAATTTAAAAAACCAGTACTCAGGCACCTTATATCCGAATTCACAGCACTTCTTATCTGTAATATAACTATTGTCTTTTTTGTTTTTTTTTTTTAATTTTGGAAAAAATGCCTAATCTACCATGTATTGTCATAACCTAAATCCTTTACCTAATGTGGATAATAAAACAGTCTTACTGGTTCCATTTTTTAAAGGGCCTTAAGAATAGAGTCTTTTTGAAACCAGCCAGCAGCTGCCTTTGTAGACAAGCTTTTATAAAGTACTCATCAATGCAGTCTCACATTAAGAAGAATTACATAATTCATGAGATTCGTTGTGTATCAGAACAATGTCATCTGCTAGTTTTTCACATCAGATAATTTTTTAGGTTTCAGCTCTGTTCAAATGCTCTGTCTACTAAACATCCACTTTAGCACTAGGTGGTTAGATGGAGAAAATGGATTTGCACTGCAAGTAATTACAATCATTTCTGTTGCTTTAGCAGCTTAATTATGTACTACATGCTACTAGATAAAAGAGACGAAGACAGAATGTGCCTCTTTCTTAGTAGAGGAGCCATCATTAATAACTTTGCAGTTTGTTTTTAGAAGTGAAAGTGTGATGATGGATTGTGTAGATATGTGTGGTCCGTATTGAATCTACATTCACATTACATTTTAATCATACAACTGTGACTATCTTGTTCTTTCCCATAAAGTCTGTCATAGCGCCTCCGACTTTTCATGAGATCTTAATTATAGCTTTGGTTTGTCAAAACTAGTTTGACTTCTTAACTGCTCATTTTCATTTTATAGAAGAAAATACCTTGTCCTTGTTTCTTTGAAGAGTTTGTTCATTTTAAATTCTGTGAATCACCTCATCTGTCTTGCCTGTTTTTGAAGAAGTAAACACAGTGATGTTTGGCTCTGTTTGGGGTTTTTTGGTAAATGGTAATATTTTGGGTGTTGGCGCATATAAACACAGGAGAATTTATCCTCACAACTAAGCATGCACTCCTTATAAATATTTAAATCTCTTCCTGTGGCTTTAAGCTTGCATGGTCTCAGACACTTCTCCGCAAGGGAATGAAATTTCACCTGCCATTCTTCTTTCTCTCTGCACTTCTAATACCCTTAAAGAAATGCAAATGTTATAGTCATCTATTTGCAGTAGCCTCTTTCAGTCAAATGTTCAAGTCTGTTTACCTCCACATAGCCTGAGTGCAGTCTGGCTTTCTGGATGATTTTAATATGTTTACATACACACATGAAACCAGGTTAATGGGAGAAAATGGGTTAGGGCTAGGGATCATATGTGTTACAGGGTGACATATGAGAAGGTTATGTGTATATGTTGTGTTATATGCTGCAGCATGAAGAGTATTTTTTTTTCTCAACTATGATTTAATTACCTGCGTACACTATCTGTTTTAGTATGGTGCCAACCTGTTTGTATTTCCTTGTTTTCCAGAGAATGCCAGCTCCGATTAGACTGCGGGAGCTGATCCGGACTATCCGGACAGCACGGACCCAGGCAGAGGAGCGTGAGATGATCCAGAAAGAGTGTGCTGCTATCCGCTCATCTTTCAGAGAGGAAGACAATACGTACCGTTGCAGAAATGTGGCAAAGCTACTTTATATGCACATGTTGGGCTACCCAGCACATTTTGGACAGGTAAGTTGTATGCTG
>JANJYP010068912.1:0-20960 GCA_024605115.1 Rastrelliger brachysoma
AAGAAGGTTTTATTATTCATAAATTAATACTTTCCCAGGGAATATTTGGACCTGTCTGATCAGAGCAGGTGGCACTTTGTTCAGTAGATTTCTATGGACTGCTGATAGCTAAAGGGTTTTGTAAATGAGGCAATGTTGATTGATTGCAACTTCATTGAGTAATCTGAAACAAAAGACTGAGAAGTACATTAGGGGTTACAGAGTAATGAAGCAACATAAAGCTCTTGTGTGTTTGAACCTAAAGGCCCTGAGCAACTTATTGTGAAATGAGTTAGAGAATGAGAAAGTAGAGGTAAAATTGAGACATTAGTTATCATTATGACAAGCTTGAGCTCAACGTCTGGTGTTGCTGTGCTGGAAACCACCAGGCTCCCAAGCCTCAGGGGTCCAATCAAATTCACTGCACTCAGTACACATACTGCGGCCTTCAACTTTTAGATAAGGGCTTTCTAGAGCCAACTGACAGCTTTGTTATTCAGATAGTGGAGCTGGTTTGTGTGCACAGCAGTTTCTGGCTTTGTCACAAAGTGACAGAGAGTCACTCAGAAGCTGCACAATTAGCCACAAGGACACTGAGACATTGTTCTGTCTCTCTCTATCTCTCTCTCTCTCCCTCACTATCTATCTACCTTCTTTCCTCTGCCATTTGTATGCCTCTTTCTGCATCTACCCAGTCCTTCACCTAGCCAATTAATAAACTGTGATGCATAAAACAGTAAAGGGACTCTTTAACTTTATAGTAAGTGCAGGGATGACAGGAAACCTGATTCTTTGGATCATTTAAATCAGTGCCACAAAAGAATAGATAAAGCTACAGTAAAGCAGAGAAGACAGGTTAGAAAGTGCCACAAAAGAATAGAGATAAAGGATTTAGGATCAGGATCAGCAGCGACAATGGTTAAGATGGTATATAGTGAGTTTTTTTTTTACACATTTTTTTTGCAGACTAGTCAGTTGTATTAGAATTGGAAATTTGGATTTTAATTAAAATCTTAGGGAAATTTTTCAGGTGAGCATATGAGCATGCATGTATGCAGAATATCTCTAAGTTTTCAACCATTATTCTTATAGATAATATAACCGTGTCTCTTAGAAATGATGTTCATATATGACTAAATTGCAACAGTGCAATGTAATGCTGGTTTAATTGTTTCTGTCAACATACATTTGGCAATGTACTGTACTGTAGTTCTTTTTTTAAACCAACATGTCCAATCTTGCACTACAATATTCGATAGTAGAACTCATGATCATTCTGACCAATGTAATTTTTTGGATGTGGGAATATGCCAAATCATCACAAACTGTAGGAAACATGAGCAGTCAGATTTTAAACAAGCTCCCAGATTTAAAAAAAAACCTCAACTTACTTGTAACTAAATGTACGACAGTTGTGCATGTAGACATTTTTCATGGGCATTGACTTTTTGGATATGCTCACTTTCAAATAAAGTGTCTTAGATAATCTGGCTGTGAAGAATTAAAATACTTTATTACAAATGTATTATCCTTTAATGGAGGGACTAAAGCTAGTCAAATCTGTCTACTTTTGGGAGTTGCACCCTGTGTCCCTCTTGTCCAAACTCCTTTTGACTATAGCTTTGAATCTGTTCTCTTGAGAAGGGTTAGACTGACAGTACTGGGGCAATCATGGCTCTTCCAGCAAAAAGCACAGTGGTTTCCTTTCAGGTTGGTGGTCTTGGGTTTTTGGTGCCTGACCTTATTACCATGCAGTAGAGCTCTAACAGCAATATGGCATCTGCGTCTCCTGTAGGATGATTATTAGTTTTGCTGAGGAGTAATTTAGTGAGTTTAATCGGTTGGATCACATTCCCAGCCCAGGGTCAGAGTCATTAAATTCAATTCGGTACTTCACTTTAGCATTATATACTGACAACTGTAATGTTATGTGTTTTTATCTGTTATCTGATGTTTTATCAGATTCAGTATCAAATAGCAACCTACGCTCTCATCTATCATTGTGTCCTTATGTGCACCTTTGGGTATTGATCAGTGCACTCATCTCAGTCTCACTCTTTTCAAAATTACTTTTTTTTAAATAGCATTTCAGCTTTATCAGAATATATACTTTGGAAAGATCTCTGAGCCCTTGATGTACTTTCAGTGTCATATCTATTCTTTTTGTCCCTTATGGCTCAGGCCCTTTTTTCTGGTTATGCATATCCGTCTTTTAATACAAGCAGTAAGCAATGCACTAATATCTGTAAATAAAAAAGCACAACCCATGATAATGCGTTTTTTTATGTACCAAATACATCAGAAGAAGACAGAACAGAAGATGACTTTCCCTTGTACCTATTATAAACTCTAGACACTTACAACATAGTCAAAGGTATAATTTTGAAAGATATATATAAACAAATCAGGATAACAAAAAATGTGATTCAATTCCAAGCCTATGGTATGGGTTTTAGTGACTACTGTGTATTAAGTAAAAATGTTTTGTGATATGTTATGCTGCTTTGATGTTAATGATGAGGCCAAGCGTTATCAATAAACGCTTTTCACATTTGTTGAATCTGTCTGCCTTCTTTTCCCTATAATGGTTTTTATTTTTCTGAAGGTAGTGTCAGCTCTAATTTATTTTTATTATTTATTTGGTTCTGCATCTTGCTTTCTTCATAAGTGGTGTAATAACCACTTCAAACACCTTAAATTTGGCATCTACCTGTTCTCCCTCAATTAATATTTCAGAATGACTCCTACTTCACTATAAAGTCTATTCTCAGTGTTTTTGCACTAGAGGTCTCAATAGTGTAAGTGGATCAGCTGGAGGATTGACAACAATGTGTGATATCAGAAATCCAGCTCTCAGTCCCACCCCAAATTCAGTGAACATAGAGAAACTTTCTACTTTTCAAACATTATTTTTTTCTTTGTACTTGCACTTTCTATTGTTTTTATTCCTTTTCTTTATGTTGTCCCTGGTCTACACTTTTTCTGTCTTATTATCAGCTTGTCAGACAACTGTGAAGCACTTTAAACTACATTAATCTGTATGAAATGTGCAATATAAATCATGTTTGATTGATTGATTCATGTGAAAGCAGTCTTCTAGTGAGGCACATACATTTAACTGTACTGTAGAAACAATAAAGTAGATATATTTTTCAGTACTGGTGGATTTATAATTTGACTTGAATGTTTCTTCCCAACAATAGCATCCATCCATCTTTCATCACCTAAAACATCCTTAAGTATTTAACTGCTTTAACAATCTTCTCTCTCCTCCAGGTGGTGGTGAAAACTCGCACAGAGTACCAGACAGAGAAGAAGAGGCTGAAGGTTCCTAAGGTGGAGGAGTTCACCATCAGCTTTACTGACGGGGTGTCTGAGAGACTTAAGGTAAGAGTTAAAATATAAATGAATAAAACAATAACTTTAGTTATAAAATACATGATTCACACAGTGTACTATGCATATAAGGAGCTGCAGTCAAATAAACTGAAGAATTGGTAATAATATGATCATTGCATGCAGACATACTCTATCTCTTTCTTCTCTCCGTCTCTCACACAAACACTCATAATCAAACACAGGCATGCAAACGCACGCTCTTCCCTGGCAAAGGGTAGCAACGGTGACTCCAGCAGTGTGTGTGAATCACAGAGCTACCTTTCCAAAAACATTTACATCACCCAGGCGCTGTCTGTTCCATTCTCCTGTTGTCGTTAGGGGAGACCAAAGAGAACTCATGTTGTCATGGTAGCAATGAAAACCTCCCTCCATGGCAACCCTTGCAGAGAGCAAGAGAGAGAGGAGTGAAAGTGTGCAAGAGGAGGTGTGCAAATGTCTAAGTGTAGACGTTAGTGTGTGTGTTTATAAATGGCCTGAAAGGTCTTTCAAAGTGGAAGAGAACAAAATTAGTTATTGGACACTGTAAGAGGCTGTGAAGTCTGTCTGGAGGACACACACACACACACACACACACACACACACACACACACACACACACACACACACACACACACACACGCACACGCACACACACATATACATACAAGCAGTTTTAGCACGCTGCCAAGGTTAAGTAGAAAACTGCATCACCTGGGTCTCTATAGCACTCCAGGGCCATGAGATGAGCTCAGTGTCATGAAAATGGCAGCATCTGTGGACAGGTGGCACAGAAATCCTCTATGCTGAAAAATATTAGTTTTGTCTATTAAATCTATTTGAATCTAGCTGAGCCCTGGAGTATCTTATTGATTTCAGATAATGCAATAAAAAGAGGAGGAAGTCTGATGAGTTACAACATATACATACAACTTGATATTATGTAGTTTATACAGGAGTGTGTGATATAAATAAAATCTTCTACCATTACATCATTGTGAGTGCTATATTATCAGCAAATTAATTTGAGAAACTTATGTCTGACTAATGTAATGAAGGTCCTCCTATAATCCTGTCAATACAGTATTGTTAACGAGAAGCTCTGCTCATTAGATTTTGGTTCATTTGTGGAGTATGTATGGAACATGTATTATTGATTACTGAAAGAACTATGTGTTTGTTTCTGTTCAGCTCTGTAAGATATTGTTCACTTGACTGGTGTTTTGTGGATACTTGCATTATGTGGAAACAAACTGGACACATTGTCAAAAATGTATACATTACCATGCAGCAATGCTGAGGTGCCTTGTTAGATATTGTTACTCATCAGAGCTCCAAAACATGTTACAGCAGACTTTACTTTCATCTCAGGCTTGCCAAGCTTTTGTTAGGCAAAAATGCACCTCAGTCTATATGATTTTATGCAATGCCGTTTGGTTTTCAGGGGTCTCAGTTGAACCGCTTGCTTTGCTTGACTGACAGAGCTGATTCTGCAGGCACATAGGCATGTCCACACATACACAGACAGACACGCACACTCATAGCACAGCGTGTTTTGCAGTGCCGAGCAAACATTTCTGGATGAGAAGCTTGCACATCTCTTCTCTCTTCAAAGCTTTGCAGATTGTGTTGATGGATGAAGAGCTCAGAGTGTAAAATGCTCTCTAATCTTCCCTCCCTCACCGCCTTCCTCCTGCTTAACACCTTCCATCTTTTCTGCATTTCCCTCTCCTTTCCTGTCGCTGCTTTCTTTCCTGTCTTTGTGTGTTATTCCTTACTGCAATGCTTTTTCCTTTTTGATTTAAACTGCAACTCCATTTATAGAGGACACTTTATATTTCAGATATTTAGCTGCACCTCTGCCGTGATAGTGTTGCTGTGAGGAAAGCAGATAAAATATTTTTTGTGAGGCATTAATTTCAATGATGCATCATTACATAAATAAGTATATAAGAATATAATATATGCTTATAATTTGGTGGAAGTACAGCATAAGAACAGATATACAGTATTTGACGATGGTGTCTCCAAAGATTCCTAATCCCTGGTGCTTCTCTTTCTATTTCATCTCTTTCTATTTCACAGTTCCTCCCATTAGACCTGGTTCATGTGCCATCAGTTCCCATGTCCCAACCCCCTCCCTCCTCCTAATCTCGTTCTTTCCCTCGCCTCCTGCCTACTACCCACCCATCTCCCTCCCTCTCCTTCTCCGTCTTTCTGATTACTCCTAAGACTTGAGCTGCAGCATATTCCCTGTAGTTATTTTGTTCCATGAACGAAGCGAGGAGGGCACATTACCCCCCTCATTAACTTGCTAAAATAAAGCCAGACTATGCTTCTACGATTCACTGCATGTCAAGCAAGCTGAACCTGGAGAAGTCTCAGTTATATGGAGGAGGAAGAGGAAAAGGCTAAGAGGGAAGAACAATAGATATAAGAAATATAGATATAAGAAATAAACATGACTAAGTGGATATAATCTGCTGAATGACAAATATAATAGTATCAGAATACACGAGCTGCTGAAAACACACAAAATGTGCTTTTATAGGGTATTTTTATTGGCTTTGGGGTGTTGGCATACATAAGTTTTCCCTACTTGCATCACATTGAGAGGGAGCAAGGAAATTGATACATACTGTAAGTTATGCACAGGGTCTCTACATAGATCATAGTTTGTTATGAGGCTGCATTTTAATGTAGTTTTCACATCTCAACTTCAATATATTTTTGAACATGTGTTTATAAGTTTTATTGCTACTAGTTTAATATCCAGTGAAGTTTAGAATTTACTGTTAGAGATGCTCTTAAATATACATTTTTACAAATTTATTTTTGTCCCACTTACTTAATACAGTATCTTCACAATTCTTAAATAGCTAGAATTCATCTCTGTGTCCTGAAGATTGTTTGTACATGAGCACACCCATTTCTGTGGTTCAAAAGTTCCTGAAGTTTAAAACTGAAATCAGTACTTTTGGAATCCCTCAAAATGTATCTCCTTGAGATACATGTCCCAGCACTTCTCCCTTTCCTGGAAACATCCATTGTCATCCATTGTCACCATGTTCAGATCTTCCTGTGTTTCTTCCTGAATCTCTCCCATGGTGGTAAAACATTCCCCCTTTAGTCCCAATTTTAGCTTCACCAAGCTGTATATGTGCACTGTAGTGGGTTTATCTGATAAATAAACCATGCTGCTGTGTATCAATAGCTTCTGAAATTTTCTGGTTCCCACCTCTAATAATAATAATATGCAACAACAATATGTTCAGAGAGAAATCAGTTGGTCAAACTATGATCCTCATCTAAATTAATTTTCATAGAATTTTTGAAACCCTTTAATATCAACATTGATGTTGACTTTGAAAACTCAACATAAATCTGATGAAAAAGATTAAACTGGACAAAGAGAAAGTTGTTGTGTTTTGTTATTTGCAGTGTGTTTGTGCTTAAATTCTGCTCATAGCTTTTATTGCTAACAAGCTATGGCCTTCTTCATTTTAGCCACTGTGCTTGACTGCAGACTCTCTAGTAAAAGGGAAAAATGCCACTAAGGGCATCACTCTCTGAAACGAAAACTTGAAAGAGAGAAAGGATTACTCGGGAGCATTAGGGCCTGGATTGAGAGATGCAGGTGTAGAGATTGATGAAGGGGAGATTTAATTCGTGTTGTCCTGCTTGTTTTCTGGCTCACTCACTATCCAGAAAACATGGTGTACTTGGCTGGCACATGCACACACACCACTTCTACAGGACTGACACTCTCACACTACCTGACAAATGCCAACAAAAACTTCATCGGGAACACACACACACACATACACACACACACACACACACACACACACACACACACACACACACACACACACACACACACACACACNCACATGAGAGCGCTGTGACTGCCAAGCACAACATGCTTGGTGCCAGCAGAAGTTAGTGGGCCTGTGCAGGTAGCAACGGGAGAGGCAGCCATCGTCCAAAACAATTATCCCATTATTACCTCCACTTCGCCTTCTGATAAAAGCGTTGTTGCAATCTGCCACCTCCACAGAAAGCCCTCACTGTTTGTCAGGTTGGAGGTAATTACTGCTGTGGTTTGAAAACCTTGCACATCCTCCTGCTCCACATATTGTTCTTCCCTGTTTCGTATGGATGACTAATAGTCTACACTGACTGTAGGAAGTCATAGCCATCGTCTGTTAAACACCCACACTGATGCACAAACACACAGACATTCAAGTGAACAATGGGGGATCCATTGATTTACCCTCAGCACTAGTATTATACTCTGAATCTGATTGCGGACTGAGGGAGGGAGAGCATTAGAGGGAGTGAACGAGGAGGGCAAATGGTTTTTTTTTGTCAGCGTGGGTGCAACACCATCTGAAGTCCTCTGCTGTACTTAGTACAGCAAGTGTTATGAAAACAGAAAGGATTATGTGTTTGTACAGCATATGAGCATCAGCTCTCACCATGCTCATTTAAGAAAATCTATATTATATATATCTATATTTTAAGGCAAACAGCTTTTACGTACTTTTCCTGGATCATATCCATATTTTCATCAGTTTCAATTTCAGATTTTCACTGGATATTCATGTTCTCGTGCAAGTTGTTGTGTTACCAGTTGAAAAAACATTCATGACCATAATTTACACTAATCAAGGTGCTAAGGATGTGATAAGGGAAGGGACTATCATGAGAAGTAATAGGCATAAAATGTGAATAAGCTGCTGATTATGCACCAGAGACCCTCTAAGTAAGTCAAGAAAAAGTTACTAAGGTATTAATGGTAAAATACCTTTACCATTGATTTTAAATCATCGCAGGTATCCAATCTCTCACTTGGACACAAAATATAGGCAAAAAAATAGAATGTCAGTATGTTTGTACGAGGTTACATTCAAACCTACATATAGCTGTGAATATGAGCTACTTTCAGCAGAAGTCTATATTTCAAGCAGAATATTTCCAACAGAACAAACAAAAAGGACAAGAAACTCTCTGTTTTTACTCATGGAATACCATGAAGAGTATACACACTACTATACTTTTGCAGATCCTGCAGGAATGTACTGTAGGAGATGCATTTCATGACTTCATTTATGGACAGACAGCCTAAGGCGTGTATGCTTACTCAGAGCCGACTTGAATACAGTTATATTCTTGCATTATTATTATCTGCACCTTAGCAGCTGTGGTTTTCTAGACTTTGCCCAAAGGCAGCTTGAATGTAATTGGTAACAGAGGTGGGAGTTTCTCAACCTGTCCAGGGAGTCAGCCAGGCAACCTTTTGCACTCTTGCCAGCTACTCATTGTTGATGTCCTCTTCTCTATGTCTTTCTTGCTCCTCTCTTGCCCTTCCTCACGTCTTTTCTTGTTTACCTTCTCTCCCTTTCGTCCATCCAGTTTGCAGTCTTGTTCGCCATTTTGCCTCATTTCCCCCTTCCTCTCTGCCTCCATTGTGTCATGCCAAGCACACGATCAGTGGCAGTAGCTCTCTCCTCAAAATCTGCACTGGGATTGTTATAACGGCGCCAGCTCCTATTGGCAGATATTCACACGCATCTTATTGTTAAGAACTGGCTTCTGATGAAATGAACATGCCAGATGTGATCTCCAGATCTTACAACCTTGGTTTGCATATACAGTTGAAGTATACACACTCACACACAATATCAAGTGTATAAGTTGTTGACCTATCAGTTTGATTAAATTGTGATTGTTTAATTATGAATTGGTTCAGAATGCAGTGTTCAGGTTCGGTCTTAACTGGATGTGGTGGTTGTATTGGCCTTGTGTGATCAGTTATCAATGTAAAACAGACAGGAAAAGGATGCTGTGAACAGGATGAAAATTGTAACACTTTGTAAATCAAAGCCAGCCCACTGCTGGATGGTGCCATATGTGTGTCTTTGTGCTCCACTGAACCACAAACAGGTCCTGGTTAGGTCAGTCTGTCTTCCCAAATGCATCGGAGCAGACTCAAGCTCGAGTCATTTGTCACTGCAAAGAGGTCCCTCATGTCAGCTGCCATTTGAGACACACAGACAGACACCTAGACAGACTGGACAGATGGACAACTAGCCATCTTTAGGTTCAGATAGAAAGTCAGACAGACAGATTAAAACAGGGACAGACATTGTGGCTGCGTGAAAGATGTTTGCGAGTGATTTATAAATCCAGATAGCTTACGTTCTGCTCTACTTCTTGTGTCAGATCCCATATCTAGCAGTACCTCAAAGGACAGCAGACTTCAGTCACTGTCTTCCTATTGATATCAACACATGTGAATAAATATACATAACTTGACTTCAATAAACCACACATCCTATTTTATCTCAAAGGTCAGACAAAAGAGAAAATCCAATTTGCCATTACAGAAAAAATAATCTTGAATCCATCTAAGATTTATTATCCTGTTTTGTCTTTAAACAAGGACATAGATGCTGCCGTATCCAAACTCCATGGCTAGATTTAATAACTTAGTTGTCAGGGGTTGCTAAGACTAAAAAGGTTTTCTGAGCCCGATCGATGGCCAACAAGCACAAGTCCATGTATTTTAAAAGCATTAAATCTCCTAGCTCATGTATCACATGAATCATGTGTGACTTAGATGTTTAAATGTTCCGTTATACTCAGCTTTTAGGATTTTGTTTTTAAATAACGGAAAATCCCTGTTTTTTTTATTACAACTGCCTCTCATCCAATTCCATTTTAACAGTTAGGAGAGGTTTCTTTAGCTATTAATTGGTTGGTTTGAAACTGCCTGTGAACATAATTATAAATGTGCCTTTCATTTGTTAGCAAGCAGGATATCTTTAAAACTTGTTAGCATATTTCTATGAAATTTGGGAGAAAATTAGGCCATGCCCAGAGGAAAATGTAATTAATGTCTGGTGCTGATCCAGCAGTTTTGAAGCATTTCTTAATATTGCAAGATAGGACATTTTTTGTTGTTACTATTTTCACATTAACTGTTTCCTAACCTTTGAGGAAAAAAGCAAATAAATAAATCACATATCAAATGATTGTGTTAACTTACAATAGATGCAGATCTGGATTTATCATCCTAAAACCTTCCTATAGCATTCTTGAAAAATCCTAATCTACACAGACACAATGTTGACCTGAAAATAATTGAAAGAACAAACATTAAAACATAACCAGAAGCTTTGGTGCAGTATAGACCATGCTTTGTACAAAATCTGCACCAAACTATACAAGAAACAATGCAGATATCAGGAATGTAAGGCAGAAATTCACTTGTGGTTGCTCGTTTTATGTTTATGCTTTTGTTTTTTTTTTGTGAAACACCTTCAGCTACATTCTTAATGTATGAAAAGTGCTATATAAATAAAATTTGATTTGATTTGATGATCAGTACATTCAGTGTTTATTCTGTGTGTCACAATAGAAATGGTAACATACAAAGAAGAAGAAGTCATATGTTTCCATGTTGAAAATCATGTAGTGAAAAAAGCAAAGTGAGCAGTCATTGCAGTCGCTCATCGTCCTCAGCTAGGCAGAGTCCTTCACTCTGCCGCTGTTGTTCTGACAAGCTGAGCCATGGGAGCAATTAGGAGACAGACAGACTGCGGATGACTAGTCTGACCCTCTACTCCTCTCTCCTCTGTTGTTTTCTCCCACTTGAACACCTTTCTCTGCAATCGATCCACCTATTTCTATCAAGTGTGTTACGGTATCGCTGTCATTGGGTCAAGCTGCCAGTGCAGAAGACAGCAGCTTATAAACAGCTGAAGTGAGAAAGATATGATTTGCTATTAGGACTATTGATCTGCTTTCTGTTAAAACACTTGCTGAGCATCATTTTTATTGTTCTCTGTGTTGACTGTCACGTTTGACTTCTCAGTTTATCTTTCAAATGACTGTGAAATGGTAGAAAAGTGGTACTAGTGACCTTACAACTATAAGGGCAGCACAGTCTGAAGCTGTTCTCTCCAAGACAGATCCTCACACTCTCCTCTTCTTACAGGTTCCTAAACCCCTCTGAAATCTCACCACCTGCACACTCTAAGTAGAAAAATCCTCTCTGTGTGCTCAACTTTTATTCCTCATATTTCTTACCTGTGCACTTTTTGCTGATGTGATCTCTCTATTGTTAGGACAGACTTGTCAGAGCCCAGTGGATTCAGTTAAACATAATGTTGTTTTGTTCCAATACCTGAAACTGCACTTACTGTAAATGTCTCTGGATAAGAACATTGTATAAATGCCTAATATAGTACTAAATAAACTATCATAATGATTCAACTGTTTGAAGGTGCTAAATAAAATGCACCCCTTAAATCAGGCATTCAGTTATTGCCGGTGCAGCCACCTAGTTTTAGAAGTCACAGAATTAGTCAAAATTATTAAGTATTACACTGTAGCCTAATTAGATGTACACAATTGTTGTGATACTGAAAATAATTATGATAAATAATAGCGTCTTTAATCTAGTCTTTTTTTTTAACCTGAGTGAAACCAATACAATTGAGTCTGACTGTATCTGCTCCAACTTTTAGATTTGTAGAAAAATCTTCACTATGAAGACAGAAGCAGAGTGCGACTCTCTATCAAATTTGATTGTTCCTATTCCTATGAAAGGGCTTAAGTACTTGTGCAAAGAAAAACAAGGTAAAAATGCAGTATGCAGCTGTAATTGTTGTAAAAGTTGCATCTATTACTAAGTACTGACATAGAAAAGTGAAGTGCATGCAAACTAGCATTTTGTGTTTTACACTAACTTCGCTTTGTAGAGACTTTTGACTTTAAAGGGTGTTTCTCTGTGTCAAAAAGTCACAATAATTCTACTTTGTGTCAGTTTTGTACAACAGTAAAACATGATAACTTGTAATTGAATACCTCTATAGGCATTGAATGAGTGATGAAGTAACCCATTAAACATACACACAAACACATGTGCATGCACACACAGCTGTGTACATGGTGAACATATGCAGCAACATAAATACTCAGGAGACTGTGAACTGGGGAAATATTAGAGTAATGAACCCTGTCTTGTGATGTAAACAACTGTTTAGAGGTGTGCTAAATGTACTGTCGGTGTGTTTGTGTGTGTGTGTGTGTGTGTGTGTGTGTCCATGTGTGTTGGGAGGCGGATCCCATCTTTAATAATATCTTCTATCCACAACATCTTCATCTAGCAAAGTAGGAGCTGATTACCAAATCTAATCCAGATGTTTAGTTTCTCCTTAGAGACTTATTACTGACTCATACTGTAATTAGTTGCTGCTTGAATATGATTGTGTGTTCACCTGCATCTCAAATTATTCAGGATGCACCCAGATTTGTTGTCATTATTCTTTATTATTGTTTGTTTACTCAGTGCATATGTTTTATAGGTGTGACTGTACAGTAGGTTTTAGAATCACAATCATATTTTAGGAGCAATCGAGCATTATCTCATTCCTGGAGGAAAGGTCTTGTGGGGTTGCAGCACAAGTGTTTATTCATTTAGGCATTTTCTGTCTTTGTCTCTTTCATCCCTTTCTGTCACTTTCCATTTCTCATCTCTATCACTGAAGCCCACCTGCTATTTGATTTGGAGTCTACACTATACCCTACAAGCGCATTCTCCTCTGAGCAGCATCTCTAACCAATACGACAGTGTGCTTACAAAACCTTTGAAGTTTTGTCTCCATAGAGACCTTGTTTAATTGGGATACATTAGCATAATTAGCATCTATCTCCTGCTGAACATGCACTGTCTCACTTGCTGCCAAGCTCGTGGATTCTGCATGCATGTGAGAAAAGACTTTTGATGTTTTTTAATGACACGTCTTAATACAAAACAGAACAGAGCATTAAAATTTCACAATAACACTTTTTATATAACACTATACATGACATAAAGGTTGATAATAGGTCTAAATTTTCTATGAAAACTGAGTTTTCAGATTACAGACATGTTTTTTTGAAAAATAGGCCAAGTCACCATGGACAGTCAGCACATGTTATCTTTTCGGGTGCAGGATTTAAATCTTTCGTCTCCTAACGAAACATCAGAGCAGCCGAATCCTTTATGATTACATCAGAAAATGATTTTTCAGGCTTGAATCTTGACTAATATGGCTGTGATCCTGTGGTTTAAGATGATTAACACGCAAAAATGTGGAAATGAGATGACTGTAATCGCCATAAGTCAGTTGTTACTCGTGTGATTCCTGCTCTTTTCACAGCCAGTTAGGGTTTTAAAAAGTTCTCCACTTTGTTTCTGCTTGGTTGTGTCTCCCATGCAGCCTTGTGGACACATTATCCGAAGGACGCAGAGCCCTCAGTTTGTCAGTACAGTGGATGACTTGGTGTGGCCAAAAAGGAAAATTCAGCAATTTTTTTGAAGGAGGCTGCAGAGGACACTCAAGTACACAATGTTTGTAACTCATTGGACTCTAGATGTGCTCAGTCAGAGAGAGGGGGATTATTTTTGTTCATAAAAGACAGAATTTAATTCCTAATCTTTTAGCCTTCTTTCTCTGCAGTATATGTGGTAAAAAAGCTAAACACAACAAAATGTTAATGTCTTAATCCTTGCATTTGTGACCCAAGACTGCTGTTAGCAACATACACACCCTGATGAAGCTTTGTTGTTTTCTGTATTGCTCTTTATTGTCTTTGAGTGACCTTCATATGTAATGGTTGATGTAAATTAAAATCCCCTACTTGCATATACAGAAAACAAACAGCATGAGCATTGCACAAATATCCACTAAGCTCATGCTGTATTCATTGTTTTTGGAAAAGATTGAACAACAAATTTCCTCTGACCTCATCAGATGAAACCTCATGAAACTTCCTGCAAAGCTCTGAGGGAGACTTGTTCTTGAGTACAGACTTCAGCTGACCTGAGAGCAAAGGAAAATCTTGTGTTTCCTCAGGTTGGCATTTTAACAGTTTGTGTTTCCATTGAATACATCTCCACAGTGGAGTGTTTGTACTTTGTTGCCACACTACTGTAGCTGCACTTGTCTCAACCGGATAGGCAGTCCTCGAGAGCCCAAATCCCTGTACATAGTCTCCTTGACATCTTTCTGCCCCATCTCAGATACTCTACTGCGTGGTAGCTGGTTCCCTAAACAATCCCTGCTTTGAGAGTTATCTCTGTTCAACTGACTTAAAAACAAAGACTACTTTGCACTGAGTTGCTCTGGGAGGGAAAAAGAATGGGACCATTAGCAAAGAGCAACCTGAAAGAAAATCAATGAAAAAAGTGGGATTTTCTCAAATACAGCAGAAATGACTCTCTTGTTGAAATGTTTTTGCCCCCTGCTAGAAATATAAGCGTACTGAAAAAAAGCATTTTATTTCTTCTCTTGAGCTGTGGCACTGTGATAGTATTTGAACATAAGTTTAAAAAGCAAAACAAACAAAAATATATCTGCTGTCTTTCCCTAAACTGCTCAGTCTTGATTTTAAAACATCACCAATCAGCCTTAAAGTGAGAAGTTGGTATTTCATTTATTTTTTTGTCATCATATAGCTAATTCCCTTATCCATACACACATTTATATCCCCTGTACTGTGGAAGAGTAGGTATGAGATTGGTATGTTTTGCTGAAGGACACAAAGGGATCAAACTCGTGACCTTTCAGTTATCAGTGTCCAGGTTCCAACCACTTTCCCCAACAGGTATCCTGTCACCCACTTCATTAATTTCATCATTACAAAACTGTCTTAAGAGGATAAGGGAATATTTCATTTAAATTTTATGTAGCTAGCTGATCCCTGACTTAAATGCTCATACATGTGATGAATGGGTGAGGGCTTAGTGTCTCGATTAGACACTTCAGCAGGATAAATTCTGATCTGGTGATGTTGAAAATGCAGTATTGAATCCTGAGGCTGGATTGATCTACAGTATGCACATAATATTTATGCACATTTTAATTTTATGAAGAGAGTACGAACAGTTTTTTTTTCAGATTACTTAGCTGAGGTTATGGCTGCCACAATTATTATTCCCATTATCTATGTTTTAGGTTTTAAAATTTAGGAATATAATGAAAATGTTCATTACATCCTTCTGCAGCCAGTGGTTATGACAGTGAGAATGGCATGTTTACTTAGATGAATGAGCCTTTTTTAAAGTGCATATTTGACATTTCACATTTGAGAAGTACACAGGTGCAAACAACATTAATGTTGGTTAGTTCAGTTTAGCTGCTTATTGTATAGTTTGTCCTCACGGGAAAATGACAGTATTGGTCTAAATTTAAGGATGGCAAAAACATCACATAGTTATGTAAACATCATCTTGCTATTCTAGTAATTACAACCTGAGGAAGTGATGCAGTTCAAATGGAGTCATTATAAGCTATCTTGATGCTGATGCTGATGATTTTTTGGGATGGATGGATTGCTGGATAGTTTAAGTGTTGTTTTGTTGTTGCCATGTCAACAAAGATTGTATAACTTTAAGGGAGTATATAAACCACACTTCAATTGATCAATTTAACCCAAATCATGATCCCTTCCTAACCCTGACCCAAACCTAACCATACCTCAACCATAGTGCTGTCACACCATAAAACATGAAAAAATTATTTTTAACAGTCATTTGTAACAGTTTTGAAAAATGACATCATCTCAACAATAATTCAGGTGTTACTAGCTGCACACTTTTTTTTTTTGCAAATTTTAAGCCGAGACATTTGAATTGCCTGTGTTGTTTGACTAGCACAGTGATTGAGTGTGAATATGATAGGACACGTAGGTGGTCAAAGATGTATAAATCACCAAGCAAAACCTAGCATATCAAATTTACCCATATTTATCGTCAAATTATTGCATTCACAGCAGCAGATTCAAAATCATGCTTTAACATCAAATCATTAACACAATGTGTTATTTAACACAGGTAATGATTTGATGTTAAAGCATGATTTTGAATCTGCTGCTGTGAATGCAATAATTTGATGATAAATATGGGTAAATTTGATATGCCGGATAGGTTTTGCTTGGTTTTTTAAAATCAGTCTTAGACAATAACACAGGGCTAATCAAGTTCATTGATTAACATCACTGACAAGAAATCATTGGCGTTTTTTAGACATGTAAACTTATCAATGGTGTAAATGCACAGATTAAGTAAATCCATTGATTTCCAGGTAATAACTATAGTTTCTGTAAATTGTCATCAAACAGTTGAACCAGAAAGTCAACATGTAAATTGTAATAGATGTTTATAACAGACATTTGCATAGTAATTTAGCTAACATAGTGGTGATGTTGCTGTGTATCAAGAATTCAGCAATTAACTTGGTAATACCAATGTTTCTATTAGAGATAAAATCAAAGGCCTCAATTGAAACTTTAAAAATGAGATTTAAGTTGTAATCACCCAGAATAATCCTTTAAGGGGGCATTTGGCATGGTCTGTCTTTTTATATGAATGAACCTTCTGTGTTAGATGTGGAATCTGGTGGACATATTATGGTTTTTACTGAGATCTGACAAGTGACCTTTAAGCTTTCTAAAATTATTTGTAGGGAAGGCTTCTTCTCTGCGCTTGCTCGCCCTGTCACCAATTTCATTAATCTCATTAATCAATAAAATGCCCTAAAGGCATTGTAGATTATCACAGCCAAGATAAGATACATTTAATATTAGAGCTCCTCTCATTGGATATTAGTAACTCATTTTAAAGCATGTAGCTCAACATGTTATGCATCACAATTATTCACTGAAAAATACACAATGGAGCAGAAAATAATCCAAGAAAAGCTGTTGGATTGTGCTTCCTTTGTGCTGCTATTGAGAAGGTGTCAGGAGGGTAATAGGAAGATGAATGAAGTGTATGCTTCCTTCAGTGGAGTATTGATTGATGCATCAACAGATGTCCCATTCTGCTCGCTGCCCGCCCGCTTGCCTGCCTGCCTGCTTGCCTCTGTCTGTCTGTCTCTGCCCTGCTACAAAGAGAGGTAAAAGATTCTTCACCTGTCCCTGGATCCCTATCACTCCCTCCCTGTGTGCCTTTCGTTCACAGCTTTATTGTCTGTCATCTCCTTTATTTCTTACTTTGCCCCCTCTGTCATTCTGTTATCTGTTTTTATCAGTGTAATTTTTCACTCGCATCCTATATCCTGTCACACACCCCCATTCTCCATTCTCTTTCTGACTCTCTCTCTCTCTCTTTTCCTCGAGTGAATGTGAGGAGGTGTTTGCTCCCCCATATGGCCTGTCAAGTTCCAGCAGTGAGAGTGTGGGCGGTGTGTTGCATTCTAACATAGCATGGTGTGAAAAAAGGAGAAAATCATATGTCGAATCGTGGTGAAATAGGCTGTGAAGAAGCATATCCATTCAGGAAATTGCCTTTGAACTCATAATGCAGCGTGGAGCCATAAATAATTAAAGGGAAATGTATTTTGTGGAAAATATCAGATTTATAAATCAATTACAATTCAGATCTACACAGTGTGTGCATCTATGTGTTTTGTGTGTATGTGTATGAGTGTGTGTGCGTGTACTGTATCATGAGTGGGTAAACATATAATAGGTAGACTGTAGATGTGAAAGCTGAAGAACAGGACAATCTTTTCTAATCTAGTTTGATTGTTTTCAGCTGTGCACAGCTGCAGCAGCCTGTTTCACTGATAGGACTCAATAAACTGCAAAAACAAATGAACAAAAAAGCCCAGATCATGTGAGTGTGGAGCCTTTTTAATGTAAAACTATTACATAACACTACCGCTAACTACTTCAGGTTTGGAACATTTAAATATACATAATATGAAAATAGTTTGGCAGGTGTCAGTTCTAAAATATTTATCTTTCATAATGGAAAACTAAATATTTTTAGGTTTTTAGCTGTCAGACTTCCTCTTTCTGATTTTTCACATTTTTTTATTATTATTATTATTATTATAAATTAAGGCAACTGCATTTGTGATTTTCCTGTCACATTTCATTCTAATCTCTTAAGGCCCCCTCTGTCTAGAGACAAAGGAATTTTGAAAAAAAGAATTTTTAATATTTTTTATAGGCTTTCCTGCATAAATAGATGATGTTTTGTTTTGTATGACAGTTTGATCTTATTGTAACTTTTGATTTGAGTTTGTTCAAATAGTGTTAATCCACAGGTAAACGTTGGCAGCAGAATGCATGCTACCTTAATTCACCTTTTAAATGAATGCTGATTGTTTTTCATCCATGTGAAGAGTAGCCTGGGGGGTTCTATTGGTGAAACGATTAACACCCAGCAGACATGTTGTTGGTCCAAATTATAACAGCATGCTGCACCTCTACCTGCATCCAAGAAAAATAAAGCTGTGTCTGTTATCTGTTTTGCACAGCAAACAGGATGATGGTTGTGTTGGTGGTGATAGTGGTGTAGGATGGCAAATTAATGACAGAACAACCACATCAACTGTATGCATGATGATGATGATGATGATGATGATGATGATGATGATGATGACTGGAGAAGACAAAGCCATACTGAGAGATATCTTAGCTTTGTATTGACAAAAAATATTCTATTCTGCTTTATTCTGTTCTATGTATTTTCTAAATGTGACCACACCCTTGGCACAGATTCAGCTGTTCAGTAGTTAAAAAAGGATAAGAGCATTATCTTATCATCGAGAAATACTGCATCAGGACAGTAGATACTGGCAGATAAAAGTATGAATCCACTTCATGCATGTTGAGAGTCTTCATCTGCCCTGACAACCTCCTAAGGTTTACTGCAGAGTTCAGCCAGATTATGAATAATGGAGAAAGGTCAGGATAGATTTTTAATGGATTTACACACCACATGGCTGCTGCTGCTGCATCAACAGGGATTTTAGAGCAATCATTTCTATTACAAAGGGCAGGGTATGTTCTTGCTTGAACTGTTGCTCCAACTGCTGCTGCTGTGTTGAACCTACAATTAAAGTGTCATCGAATGTTAACACAGGCTGCACTCTGGATGCCAGGGTTAATCCCTCTAATCTGTTTCATGTATGTGCAATGTCACAACCTCATTTTAAGCATCAATAATGACCATATAATATATTCGGTCAGAAGCTGTTTCATTCAATATCTCTGTTGAATGACTGTTTTGGAGTTTTATAAAAAATTCAAATGCATGTACGAAGACAGTTTCCTTTTCTGTTTCACAAAAGACCAAAATCTCTGCAGTCATTAACAACTTGAGTCTTCATTTCATGTCTCAAAATTGAGTCTCTACATGCACCGAACACTCAATGCTTCAGCTGCGATAGGAGCTTTACAGTAATCCCTCTTCTTAATAAGCTGTTTCATGTGCATCACTATTCAAAAAGGGGGTCAGGGTGGGTCTTAATCAGTCATTCCACGTCTGTTGCTGTTCCAAAAGGCGGGTCACCATGACTTTAAATGTGTCCTTTTAATGTATCACTGTGTGTGATGTAGGAGATGCAATTTACCAAGAGTGTCAGCAGCAACCGAGGCTGAGAGTCATGTCCCCCAGCTGACACCAAGTAAACAGTCACTTAGCTTGCGTGTCCCTGTCCACCCCTATAACACTGATGGAGACTAATGATCACACACATGTATAATTGCTGTGACATCTTTCTGTGACAAATCATATGGAGAGCAGTAAATCAGGAATGTCTTTAACGCTGCTCTCTGTCTAGAAATAGAAGCAGCAAATTAGAAATATTCACAGAGGTTTCTCTTTTCTCAGCATCCTCGCATGAGTAAATCTTACCTCCTTAATAGCAAATTTTTATTTTTGAGTTGCTGGAGAAAACATGTAGATACAGCCATATGCATGACCCTCACACACCTACAGACAGTAGCATTTATAACTTGTCAGACAATTTTTCAACCATTTTTAAATACAAATATCCTTTGCAGTTTATTTGCATAATTCAAATTAAATGCTCATTCAGAAGCATCCAATCAGGGCATCAAGTAAAAGTAACAGGAAACAAATCCCTTTATATATTGATCTGCTTTACTACAACACTACAGCCTGCTAGGGGAATGAATATTTCACACCTCCAAATGCACACAGGCATCCTTATTTGCATCAGTACACAGAAATAATTGTATTATTTCCATCATTTTAAATTAGCTCTGTTTTTGACTTTCTGTTAAGTATTTTTCACACTGTATATGTATTTTGATTCTGTACAAACATTTCAGTTTGTTCCAGTTTCAATATTTTGTTTAGATCAGATATTGAAAGGCTTATACTTACCACCTCAGGGCCATTTGCATGTCAAAAAATGGTTGCCACCTGCATATTTACAATGAGAAAAGGAACAGCTTTTTTCTGCATCTGTCAGTAAACAGCCTGAAACATTCAGGAGGTAGATGAAGGCTAATTGATTTCTCAGACTGACTCAAGTACATACGTAGACAAGCAGCATAGGTTTGCTGCCAGGAATTGTGATTGATTGATTTAGGAGGCGGATTCAGAAAGAAAATGTCCAACAACTGCAGTCAATTACATTTTTACCTCATCAAGTATGACACCTGTATAGTCAATTACAGATAGTGTAGAACTGGACTTAATGTCTAAAAACCAACACAATGGAGAAAATATTAACAGGTAAAGTAAGAAAAAATAAATACGGGAAGTTGATGTTAAAATTGAAATTAAA
>JANJYP010068928.1:0-11908 GCA_024605115.1 Rastrelliger brachysoma
GGATTTAATAAAATACACAGTGTTGTAAATTAAAATTTTCAATACAACATACTTTTTTGAAGGTTGAAGATTTGTTATCTTATCTAATTGGTTGTCCAAATAATGCCATATACCAAGAAAACTTTGACCCACATAATTACATTATGACTTTTTCATATCAGTGGTGATATGGGTGTGGAGTTCTAGGATGCCAGATTTTACTACCATACATACTCTTCTTGGCCTTTTGTTTCTTAATAGTCAGCAGCCCAGTCTAGATCTTGTCAGCTGGCAAACAAAATTTTTTTAAACACTCAAATAGTAAGTTGTCCTTTACGTCACCTGATCCCAGATAAATTTGCATCACATGAGTACTTTGAGACAGATCAAATTAAATCCCTCAGCAAAGCCTCCAAATGATCACACACATGGACAGAATAAACTCATGTCTGTCATAGGTTAATTTTGGGGGCAAGAGGACTGGTCAATTGAGGACAGCTTGTCCAATTAGGGACAAAAGCTGTTCCACCAACAGAGAAAAGCTGATGTTAGGGTTATTGGTTAAGTTTAGGGTGAGAGTTCAGGCAACTAGTGCTGATGGTTGTGGTTAGGTTAGGTCTTCAGGAAATTAACTCAAGTCTGTGTAACGTCCCCAAAAGTGATCATGGTCTGATACGTGTATGTATATGTGTGTGGATGCGTATGCATACCTATGGCCTCCTCAAATGCAAACAGAACAGTCTTGCCTTGGTCCAAAAGGTCTCTGGCTCTGTTCCCCATCCACTTGAACCCTGTCAGTGTTTCCTATAAACACATAAGGTGATGGCATTAAGATATACAGTTGCGCTCTTAAGTCTTCTTCAAGTGCCTCCTTTTTGTGTATCTTGTAACAGACACACCACTTTTTTCAGAGTCCTGTGTTTCAGCTGAAGTTATNATGTTTCCTATAAACACATAAGGTGATGGCATTAAGATATACAGTTGCGCTCTTCAAGTGCCTCCTTTTTGTGTATCTTGTAACAGCCACACCACTTTTTTCAGAGTCCTGTGTTTCAGCTGAAGTTATTTGTGGGTTTTTCTTTGCATCCTGAACAATTTTCCTGGCAGTTGTGACTGAAATTGTTGGGTCTACCTGACCGTGGTTTGGTTTCAACAGAATCCCTCATTNCCCTGGCAGTTGTGGCTGAAATTGTTGGTCTACCTGACCGTGGTTTGGTTTCAACAGAATCCCTCATTTTCCACTTGTTAATTAGAGTTTGAACACTGTTGATTGGCATTCTCAATTCCTTGGATTTCTTTTTATATCCCTTTCCTGCTTTATATATTTCAACTACCTTTTCCCACAAATCCTTTGACAATTCTTTTGCTTTCCCCACAACTCAGTATCCAGAAACGTTGGTGCAGCACTGGATGAAAGATGCAAGGGTCTGTCAGGAGCCCAGAAGCTCACTGACACACACACACTGATTACAAGCAAATAGACAGTAGCCATTAAAACCAGTTTGTGCCAACTTGTGTGCATGTTATCAGGCCAAAATCTCAAGAGTATGTAAACTTTTGATCAGCTGTTTGTTAATAAATGGCTTCACTCAGCCACTAACCAAGAGTGAACAAAGTTTTTATAATATTAAAAAATTAAATTTTTAGGCTTCCATACAGAAGTAGGTGCGCTAGATCACTCGCTGCTTCTACCCCAGACATCCAGTAGAGACCTAAAGTCAAACTGCTCCTCTCATCATGTACTGCTGACTGTTAGTCCATAAATTACAACTAGTGTGTCCACTGTAATATGTTGATCTACATGTTGCAGTAAAAACATGCAACTGAACCGATAAACAAATTACTATGGCACCACAGTGTTATATCACGGTTTTGAGAAAGAATGGCAAAGTTTGGATAACGAGGTGTGCAGCATAGGCTACAATTGTGCAGCAGTTAGCTCCGGGAGTCATCACTGTCAACACACTGTTGATGAGAGGTGCTGCATGGATGAGGTAAGTTTTCTTCACCTCAGAGCTGGATTAAGTTGTTTAATGCTGCAGTGTGTGTTGGTTAGCTGCTCTTGTTTGTTACTGCTCCGCAAAGCACATAAAAACACACATGATGACATAACGGACAATTGTCGACAATTTAATTTGTGGGTAACTAATGTTGTTATCGATTTTTGTCAACAACATTGACTAATCGTTGCACCCCTAGTAATTAGTAGTATTTTATGAACTATATTCATCTCAAAAGAGCCTTATACATTTTCTTTCAGCTGATCTATTTGATCTGCCTCTTCAGGAAAAGAACAAAAAACATTTAAGATATATTTTTACTGAAAAATAAGGAAAAACTGAACTCAATTAACCTTTTTATGCAGGTAACATTGAGCTTGAAGGATTATTTTTTGCATTTTGCTTTTATTTGACAGTCAAGAGTAAAGAGAGGGAGATACGACATCCATCCAATCTAACAGAGGTGATGTTATATGACATTGCATTTAAGTAAGTGTCCTTACCATTTGGCCACCCATGTGACCCATGCATTGGAGATTTAACATTTGTCTATTTAGCAGGTGTTATGTGTTTAATACCTTGCTGCTCACTACAGATTTGCACTTGAGCGTATTACCTCAAAGTGGAAGCCTTCCTTCAGGGCGATGGCACGCAGTATCTTGGATGAGACAGTGCTTGACAGCATGTAGAGGTTTTTCACAGCAGCAGCATCAGAGTTCTGCTGTTTCCAGCAGCAGAACATCCACCAGCCAAGCAACGCTCCCAACTCATTACCGCTGAACACTCGCCACTGCCCACTGACAAAGAGACAGACAGACAGAGGTTATGGAAGTTTGAGTATACAATACAAATATAACCAGAATTCTATTTAACAAGTTTGTGAACCACCACTCTGTTATGTTTAAAGCATTCCCATATTTCTCAAAATAACTTGTGAAAATTCCTTTTGCAAGGGAGGGTGAAATTTTTTCACTGCTTAGCACAGAAAAAAATCACCTCTCCTGTTTCTCAGCAATAGCCAGTCGATCAGCATCTGGGTCATTCGCCAACACCACAGTCGCCCCCTCCTTCTCTGCAAGGGCGAACGACAGTGTCTGCAAAATACACACGCACCTTCAACAATCACCTCTTTAACACATACTTGCCTAACTAACATGCATCAGTTGCGCAGAATTAATGATTCAGTCGAAACATCTGTGGCCATCTTTCAATGTGGTATTTATTACATGAGCAGGTCCATTTGCAGTTTATATCACTGTCACCATGGATTTAAGCTCATTTAACATGCATGATAAGTCCACAACACTATACCAGTGGTGACAGTCAAAAAACTATATGATTCATCCTAGTAACACACTTGGTTGTTATTACTGCATCTCCATTTTAAACTTTCACTATACTCCACACACCACCTAGTGTTTGAATGGACAACCGCACGAGTGAACATATTCGTAAACCCATGATAATGAACTCAATGGCTCTGACTGCATGTTTGTGTGTATGTTCAGTACATACCAGCACTCCCTCTCCCTCCTCGGGATTGGGATATTTGACGGTGGGGAATTCAGGGTCTGGATCTTTCTGCTCCTCTACAGCATATGGAGGGTGAAGGTCAAAAGCCTTGAAAGCTGACTGGACAAATATATGGCCAACGCCATGCACAGACGTATGCACAACTTTCACCTCTGAACTCTTGTTTATATCCCTGTGGAGAAAGAGACCTAAGTCAAAACATTTTTTTGTCTTTGAGTGTGGCTGTATCTACATTTAAACTCTGTAGCATTGCTTGTGTGTCTTTGTATGACCTGAAAGCAGGCATGACTTAACAATTCCTTGAAGCGCCGTGTGCCTGCAGGTTTTTCTTCTAACCTATCAAAAGCACACAATTTGACCAAAAAAACTGTCTGAAGACAGAGGTCAGTAGAATAAAGGAGTGAAGCCTAGTGCACTCCTGCTTAGTTAGAATGAAAACCTGCAGTCACATGGTCCTTTATAGCATAGTTTGGACACCTCTGGCCTAAAGCTAAATCATATGCACACATTACAGATGATGCTTTTCTTATTATCTAGTTTTACATTGTGCTTTAATCAGCCCTCAGGCTTGCTGCTCTGCAAGTAGTTTGTCTCTGGAGCACCTGTGGTGACAGTGTTTCTGGATGGCTTTGAAGTATTGTGTGTTGATGTCTTGGTAGCGGTCTTTAAGCAAGGGACTCTTCAGAGCATCCTCTGTGTTCCAGGAATCAGGCCAAGGCTCCAAGTTCTCCTCTATGGCCTTGGAGATGCCCTTGTCATGAGGAGACACAATCTGGGCACCGTTGTCCCAATACACCTAAGACAGAGACAGAGCAAAAAAGAAAGATGTGATAGCAGACTGAACTCAGAAGAAGAACTAATGAATCAACAACAACAACAACAAGTTAATCAATGCAGAATTTGTAAAGAAGGTTGAAGCACTCACATAACCTGTCAGCCAGATCAAGCTGCAGAACACTAATTACTTTCATTTTTACTAGGGCTGGGCAATTTAACACGTTATTACTGCATTAACTGATTCATTAATTCACACCGGCAATTATATTATCTTGTGTTAACGCAGTTTTTATTATTTTGTTCATTATTGTACATTCACTGGCCTTTATTTTGTAGAAGTCTCTTGTTTACTGAAGCAACAAAAGCTACATTTTCCCACATTTTCTAAACATTAAATGGAGCAGAGTTTCTGCCGTGGTCTGAAGTGGTGCCTTGGAGTCGGGGCACCCACGGAGATTGTGACCACCTACACTTGTCCACTCCCTATCAACGCTTTGCATTGTGATGTCAGATAAACCATTGGAATCTTTTGGTTGCGTTGACATTAACTCCTCATATGCATCACCAGGGTGTAGACTGTGTGTGTTTGTGGAAGAGAGCGTGTGTGTGTGCGTGTGTGTGCTCACGTACGTGTGTTCATTGCGGCCACTGCTGTTAATTGATCCTATGTGTGTTTTACTGTGAGATGAATGAGTCATGCAAGCACAGTGAACACCCACTAGCAGACTGGCTCACCTGCCTTCATGTGACATCACATACTGTACCGGGTGGCTGGGGATCATGCAGCAGGTGACAGACAGGGGAGGGAAGAGAAGTGTAGTGCGAGTTCCATCTTGTGAATCTTGAAAAGCTTCAGGAAATATCTGAATGTGTTTCCTTAAATTCGTCTTTAACATCACTTGTCATTTTTTACCAGGCTGTTACTGTTTGGAGCAGGTTTTTTGCCCCTGTGGTTTGAACCAAGTTATTGAATGTGTGCTCCCAATGTGCCTTAAATAAAGCATACATGCAAACACAGGTGTACAGCATACCACCTGTTTTTGTAATTATGTGAGTATGCTTTTGTTGTTTGTTGCAGTAAAAGGAGAGAGAACTACTGAGCTGAACATTTGCGCCTATCTGTCTTGCAATTTTTTGATAACACAACTTGGAGTGAAGTTGGTTCAACGTCGCTACTTTTGTCATTTTATTGTAGTTTAGATGTAACCCTGTAGCTTAGCTCACTACATTTTACAAGTAGCTTGCCCAACACTGGCTATACACTACTTTTGAATTCATTGTAGGATTCTGCATATAACAATGCAATTAATTGCGACTAATTGCAGAGAACTCATGCAATTAAAATTTCTAATCGTTGCCCAGCCTTAATTTTTTCTTTCACATGTGAATCAGGCCCAGAGTTTGTAACACTTATGCAGAAACAAAAATTGCAAGCAAAATGTGTTACCTTGTACCCATTGTCCTGTTTGGGATTGTGAGAGGCAGTCACCATGATACCAGCACACAGACCCAGGTGGGAAACTGTGAAAGGCTGCAGGAAGAATGACATACTGTTAAAGACCACAGTATACTAAAATACTTCCGATATTATACTATACTACTATATTACACTAAAGACCAGCACATATATAAAAAAAAACAATTAAACATNCACTATTAAAGACCACAGTATACTAAAATACTTCAGATATTATACTATACTACTATATTACACTAAAGACCAGCACATATATAAAAAAAACAATTAAACATGTAGATGAGACTTGTAGTAGAAAATAAAGCCATGTAAACTTTTAAAGGTGAACTTTTTTTTTATGACTGTAATGAATCATTTGTGGTGATGATGAAATCTTTGACTAGTGATGGTACCCTTTCACAGGTTTTGAACCCAGTATAACCCTGTGAATCACGTACATTATGTAACACAGAGAAAACTAGGGGGGAGGAGTGCTTTTTGAATGGAATTTGCCCCATAGCTTCTGGCCCACTGTTACCCACTCCACCTCTCAAACACTACAGCACAAAACCTTACTCAAAATGACCTTTCAAATGCAATATCAATCAAATGTAATAATGAGCAATAAAATAACATTTCAATTTTAAGATGTTGAGTTTAAGTGATTTTATAATGTCCCAAAAAAGCCAAATGAGGAAGTAACAGAAGTTCAAGTGATTACCACAAAGGGTGTAGGGGTGATGTCAGAGAAGAGGTAGACAGGCACCCCTCGGCTGATGAATACAGCTGCAGCCAGGCTGGCAAATTGTTTGCTGCTGCCTCCACTGGGAGGGTGGGCTCGAGCATCATACCCAATCACCACCCCTCGCTCTTTAAGATTCACAAAACTCTCCTCCAGGTAGTGACAAAAACCCTGTAATAGAAGGAATGATGAGAGTGAAACTTGAGAATGAATTAGGTAGAAAAGGAGGTGGTTTTCCAGACTCATACACACACAGTTTGCTGACAGTGTCTTCCTAACATACTCACTCACTGTATGTTAAAGCATCAAAAATGATTCTGATGTTGCAGCACTGAGTCTGAATATTAATATGTTAGATGTTTATGTTGTAGCAGCATTGTAGTAGCTGAGTGCCTCTCTCTGAGGCTACTGGCTAGGTAGGAAGGAAGTTTATTTCAGTTATGTGAAGCAACATCAATGCAGAAACCTACATCAGGTCACATGGGGAAAAGTTTTTAGGGCCTGGAAAAAATGGCATTTTTACACTAAATATATGTACTTCAACCAAAATATGAATTTCTGGATTCTGACACAAACTGAAAACTAATGTGAAGCTACAGAATGATATAAACGCCTTAAATACCCAAAAGGTAATGAACCTGCCCTTTAACAGCAACAGGAAGACAAGTAGCTGCAATGAGATCCTACAGTGATGGGCAAAAAGGTGGTGGTACATAAGCTATGCAGTCAGCGTAGTGCTTCAAACAGCAGAGAACAAGAATCAGTAACGTGTATGTCTGACTCTCCATGTGACCGGATGTGTAATGTGTGTGTTAGTAGGTAACATTTATTAACCAACCTGTGTGGTCTGGATGATAGTGAGGTCATTCATACAGGATATGCCGGGGCCCATGGCTGCCCTCAGACCTGCAGTGCCAAACTCCATCCTGGAGGAGAAACATTTCTTCAGGTTCTCCACTTTTCCATCCTTCACCATATCTTTCACCATGGCCACTGTCTTTGGGTTCTAGTGAGGAAACACACATTTTATGTATAACTCAAATAATCTTAAGTCTATAAAATATACTAAAGTTTGTGGGCTTTCAGCACTTTTACTTAAAAATAATGACAAATTTAAATTAACAGACAATTTTCTAAATACAGCAAAAGCTTCACAAAAGAATTAGTTTGATAACAAACAGCATCCATAAATACGTTAAGTAGCTCCATATGACATTTGATGATTAAATGGGCCACTCGGGGTCACTGAGGGAGTTTGCCTAACACAATTATCTTGAGACTAATGAATCTAGGTCCCTTTTCCAGCGTGACCAGATTGGTGCCATCCCATGTCTCTTTAGGGCCATGAATGACTCTGTTTGTGTTGGTCAGATGGGTGGATGCATTTTAGTCTTCCTACACATCTGTATCTGTACTCCTTAGTGTCATGTGACTGAGACTTTTCTGTGTTAAATTACTGCTGATCAGCATATCTGACAGTATGGAGGAAGTGGACTGCCCTTTTGATGACAGCAGAGAGGGAAATTCACACATAACTTCACTTTCATATATATATATATATATAGCTGTTTTGATAGTAATAACAGCAAAACAGTACCTTTCTGAAAAAATTTCTTAATTTTAAAAGCCAAGGATATATGTATTCATTCCTCATTTATTAATGGAAGCATTTGTTCTCTCTGTATGGTCACATATTTTCTTGTCTATGGACAAACATATACTACTATATATACTATATACTTTAAGCTCAGCTGCTGTTCTCTGACTAACAGCTGCTAATGGTTAAATTAGCAGATAAAGGATAGAACCAAAATTTTACAAGCCTGTCTTAAAACACCAGTCAGGTGTACATATGAACACTGAAAGATAACTACTTAATTCGACTTATTTGGATAGCTACAGCTTCACATTGACTTCAAAATAATATTTACATTAATAATTTTTGCACAGAGGGGCTGTAGGGGCTCTCATCACTTGCATTGTAAGTGTATTATAAAGGCACCTATAATGGATAGAATGAACAGGAGGAATGATTACAGCAAGGTACATCTGTTCCCATGTTCATTTGGAAAAGATTGGAAAAGATTTACTGAAATATAAGTGGGCAATATGGCTCTTTAGAAGAGACTTGTTTGAAATGTTCTGGATGAATTATGTTTGAAAAAAAATACAATGATCTTTCACTTCTATATTACATTATTAAGTTATACTAAGTAGGATTATCGGTTAGCTTTTTTTAGAAGTAGTCCTAATGTTATAAACACTATTCATACGTAGTAACAAGCTATATGATATTAGTTTGGTATTTTAACAAAAATAATAATAACAATTATAACTTTGAGGTCGTGAAGACGATGTTCTTTAACATCAGGTAATTTCCTGCATTTATCTGAGCGCCGCACGTAAAGCTAGCTAGCTTACCTTGTCATACTGCAGCCACTGCTTGACCGCCTGGTCCAGCTTGGTGTCACCGGTTGCTGACTGACCGTTTTCCATTTCTCTTCTTAGTCCGATCCGGAGATTTTTCCAGCTGACTATCTGTGGTCACACGAGGTGAATACTATATGAAAACCGTTTCCTCCACAAAACCGAGAACTCAGCAGTGGGAGGGACCACTCGGCTGCCCGTGAAGCGGAGTGACGTACAGCGTCGCCAGTTTCTCATCTGTTGCCTTCAAGGGTCTCCGTAAATGTAGGAATAACTGCCTGAGAGCTTCACTGACGCTTTCAACAAGCGAAGAGGGCGACTGGGAAATAGTGGAGATCTAATACTTTTCTTCGAATGTTTAAGTACATAGCAGCACGTTTGTAGACGATATTAATATGGTGCTAGTGACATAGATGGTCTACGTACAAGAACACTTAAAGTCTAGTTTATGCTTCTGCGTCACGTCAACAAAAAATAAGGACAAAACCATCCTCCTGTGCAAAATTCAAGATCTGACTTCAGATTGCCCCTTTTAATGGTCAACATTTTCTACAGCTCTACATTGCCGTGTCACCTGATGACACAGGGCCCATCGATTCTCTCTTAAACTGTATTACTGTGTTACTGTAGGGCTTCTTGGGGGTGCGTGTTTTCTTTCAATACGTGTTTTATCCTATGGTTTTATCTCTGTTGCATGTTAAATGTTTTTTATGTTTTGCTTTTTTTGTGAAGAACTTTGTATGTATGAAAAGTGCTATATAAATAAAGTTTGATTTGATTTGAATTTGATAAGTAATTTTATTTCACATTATCTCTCAGTAACGGATTACAGCTATATTTATTTTGTAATTAAATTAGATAACCCCATCATTATTACATATAGCTATTACTCTACAACACTGTATATTGGATATGCTTTAACCTCTCACAGATGATTAAATTTTATGGTACCGCCATATAATTTCTAATAGGATAAGGCCTCTGGTACTACATATTTCTGAAATATTGCACTTTTCTCCACTCCACTACATTTCAGAGCAAAATGTTATTACTTCTTATATTAGGATATCTATGGTGTTAACATGGATAATGGACACGCTTTTAAAACACATTTTTTAAGATGAAATAAGTAGTTTCCAAGGTTTTAGCACCAGAGTCACATTTCAGATGTCTATGAGTTGTTAACAGCTCCCCTAAATAGTGATTTTCTTCCCCCACTAAACTTCTCACATGGTTTCATTTTAAAATGTTGAATTGTTCCAATATTCCACCAAATCAATCATTAGTGAAAAATCCAAAATCCTAAAACATATATGTGTGTGGAAATGTGACTAAGGNTAATTGTTCCAATATTCCACCAAATCAATCATTAGTGAAAAATTCAAAATCCTAAAACATATATGTGTGTGGAAATGTGACTAAGGAGGGCCCGGGCAGGATATGAACCCACAATGTCCTGGGTAAGAGTCAAGCGGTCACCAAAAGGGATATCCCTGTGGCTAAGTAGCCAGGACGCATGATCACTTGGAGGCATAGTGACAGGACTATCAACTGTCACATGTACATCAGNCAAGTAGCCGGGACGCATGATCACTTGGAGGCATAGTGACAGGACTATCAACTGTCACATGTACATCAGATCTGTGTTTGTTTGTTTCTTCTTTCCTGGTGGTTTCCAAACCAACTCCACCTCCAGCAACTACAACAAAAACATGCTGCTTACACACTGATGCTTCAGTAGTATTAATAATCTAATGATGTCATATATAATAACTGGTCAGAGGGGACCAAACAATACTTTCACTTTAATATTTTCAATTATGTCAATGCACGACTTTTGTATTTTTTTAAGTCTATATTGGTATTTTTACCTAAGTCAAGGATCTGAGAACTTATGTGTATGTGACTTAAAATACACTGAGACCTACAGCATGCAGGAGCTGAACATAAATACATCCAAATAATCTAATGTGAAAGGGTCCATTCCACATGGGTAGGTTTACTCTCAAGACTATGTGTGCTGATAATACTTTTGTACTTCAACTTACTGCAGATAAAGCTTTGAATGCAGGACTTGTACTCATGACAGAGCATTTTTGTATTGCTACTTATCTTTCAGTAAAATGACAAATCCCATTTTTTTCAACCTAGAACATGTAGGTAAAGATGTTGTTAACTGTTTCATTTTAATGTATTCAATATGTCTAAGTTTGCGCTAGCAGATGATGTGATTACTAATATTCACATTGCTTACAATCTCACTGGTTTCTCATCAGTTGGGAAAAAAAGGACATTTAATAGGTGGAAACAAATGATTTTATTGGAGATTTGACACAAATTATACAACAAAGAAGCGATGTGAATTCTTGTTAAATTGTGAAGTTATCCAGGATACAAAAGCAAGTACAATTAGTATAAAGTGCACATTAATGCACAATGTGTGCTTTATATCAATTTTATTTGCTCATTTATCTCATTTCTCTTCCTGAATCACAGAACTACTACAAGTGAGACAGAGCAGATTCAAATTCTTCTTTTTGTTGAGCAAACTTTGAGTAACCTGTATTCATATTATCAAGATTATCAGACTATGTACAGTGGAGTTTAATGGATGGTTAAAACCTACTGCTGTCAGGGCTGCATGTCAGTGATGTATGCTGTCTGGAAACGATCAGATGAGAATCAAGCATGTGTAATAGCGGTATTTACAGTATATTTACACATTTAAATTAATTTTAAATTAGTATGTGTTTCAATTCTAAATGAAAAAAAGTAGAAGTATTTTTTAAAAACACTACCGTCTTTGGTTCCAACAGCAAACAGCAGCAACAACTTTATAATGATGAGTAATGAGTACTTCAGTTCAGAGGCATCAGGAGATTCTCCAGCTGCACTTCAAAAAACCAACTTGTTTTTAATTTAAACTTGACTAATGATGAATATGAAGAGAGATTGTTGATTTCCACTTCTCATGGCTTGAGGTCCAAAAACTCC
>JANJYP010068930.1:0-12441 GCA_024605115.1 Rastrelliger brachysoma
CACACACACACACCCTTACATGAATATTGGTGCTGGCACACTCTGCTCTTGTCATGCCAACATGCAATTGCTTGTAACATCTTTCATGCGCTCCCTGGCATTCCTTTTGGCATTGAGGTTGAGTGATGTTGTGATTAGGTTGTTAATTAGACATCATTAATGTGTGACGGGCATCATTCACGTGTAGGACATCAAGATGTGAGAAGTGGTGTTGTTTTTTTTTTGGTATTGTTCTTGTTTTTTTAACCAAATAAATCTTCACTACTGTCATTCAATTTTACTTGCATATGTATGGCAGCTGTTAATGAACATGGCTTGTATGGTGTTTTGTTGAGCTGGAAAAGTTGTTTTTGGGGTCCTGTGTTGTCCAAAGTGGTGTGGCATTGTTAAACCAAACCTATGCTTGTTCTCTGCATTATATACACAGTGCTAATATGTATGATTTTCTTTTTGCTCAACATAAACCCCAGGCCCCAGAAATGAGCCAGGTAGTGTTAAAAGTTGATAGAGCTCTAATTAATTCATTTTTCAAAACCTATTGTATTTAGATCTCCCAATATTCTTTGGATGTCAAAATGAGAACTAATTACTTGGCTCAAGCATAAGATAAAGGATAGGGTAAACAATGACTCAATGACCAAAGTAGGGAAATCTTCATACCATCTTGCTCAGTAACTACTCTTTCACCATCATCTCTGGTTATCTTCATGTTACTTGTCCATAAATTACAAAATAAGAATTGCATAGTTGATTCTTCTTATACACTTTCTTAGGCAGTTGGATCTTAGTTTTTCTCCTGGAGACTATACATTTTATACGAACATAAATGTTTGCTAGCTCAGTTCTGGCCTTGTTATTGAACATGAGGTGTGTTCTTCTGAATATTGGGAAGATCACGCAGTAACATAGTTACACTTCCACTACATATCTTGGTACCACTTGATCTGACATTTAAAAACATGTCATTTTGTGTGTGCCTAGATTTACTTTAATGACAACACAAAAAGATCTAATTAAATTAAAGGTTGATTATGTAGAATAATTATTAAAAATAAATACATCCACATAAAAATTTTTATGGGTTCGCCAAGTATGGTCTCTATGCTCTGGGCTATGTCCATGGTTATTATGGATGAGCTCTGCTAACCATTAGATGCTAGCTGTGTTTGTAATAACTCGGTCCATGACAAAAATATTTTTTCCAGCAGATGTCTTACAACACGATTGAGGTAAGTGAAGTAGTTTCATGTCGTTTCAGACCGTGTGTGTGTGTGTTTTGGCTGTGAGAGAGTTGTTGACTGGCTGAACTGCTTTCCGATTCATCTTGCATTGTTGTGATGTTATTGCAAAATGGATGTTAGTTTATTTGCTCTTGGAGATGTCTTCTGATTATTATTGTAAACATGGTTGGGAGGTAGCGACAAGTTGTTTGAACGTTTTAAACACCAACCCCTCAAACATATATATGCATGCCATACACTGTTCGAAAGCTTAGATTGCCCTGATTAATTCAAGACCACTCTCAAGTTATATGGTTGCTCACAGTCGTAATAATATTAGCAGTTAGCTCCGCTAGCTCCTCAGCTTCAAAGTCTTCCCTTTATCCATAAGGGCTATCTTATGATACAAGACTTTTTGTACAGCTTCCCAAGTATCCATCTTTACGAAATATGAAATCTGTTTCCTTCTAACCGAAATACTTTCCACAATATGTCCATGTATTAAGTCCAGCACGCAACAGCAGATCAAAACAGAAGCACCTCTCGCTAGTACCTTAGCTGTTTCTAACTGGACATGGGGAACCGGAGTGGTTGTCATGGTGGTGTGCGTTGTTAAGCCAGGAATAAGGTGGATAGGCCTATAGCTACTCTAACACTGAATACTAAAAATCGAAATGAGTCGTTATCCTGTATGATTCATCACTTGACATGGTGCAGGCTGATTGCTTGACACGGTTGGAAACGAACCTGGCTATCTGAATGCTGGAATTTTTTTTTTTTTTTTTTTATTAGTTGTGACTACAATCAAGACACACTAGATGGCAGTATTCTGCTCATTCTACATAATGAACCCCTAAGATTTTGTGTGACTTTGAAGACAAATTGTGCTCAGTAACAGAGTCAACACCATGCAACTCAGCATCTTCAAACATGCTGTTCTCAGAATATAAGATCTTAAAAAAAACTCATATGGAAATATTTTTATACTATCATTATCTATCATATGACTGAAGATTGTATGTCCATAACAAATTTTGAGGCATATGAGACCTTTAATATGTTATAACAGAGTTACATGGTAATGGCATTGCATGTTAAAGGAGTTACAAATTTTTCCAAAGAACAAGATTTAATTGCTGTAGCTTACATATTAATTAAAAATAGTTTTTATCATAATAAAAGAAGAAAAAACCAATTTTGTTTATTTTACCCCATAGTTTTCATCATATATTAACAAAGGATACAGTTAAAGGTATTAACTGAGTGTTAACTGAATTCTTACAAAGTGTTAACATCATTATGAATGTAATAATTTAATATGCTTATTTTGTTGTATATGCAACAATAATATTGCAGTATTCTTAGCAGCAACATTGTATTGTAGTTTGACAACATACTACACAGGTGATGCCACTTATTAGCGAGTCCATCTGAAAGAAGGCCTTTGCAGTTCTGATGTATCTGGTATCAATCAGGAAAATTGATGCCTGCCCTCCCCAACCAGACAATTACTACTGTAAATTTTATCCCACCTGTTCCTTAAAGGGGAATTCCCATTTTTTGCAACCTGAACCTTATTTCTAGGGTTAAATACGGTTATACACTCACCCCAAAAAGTTTGGTGTAATTTGGAGTCCATCTGATGCTACTTAATCCACTCGATCAGTGTATATCCACACACACTGTCTTAAAACTGGCTTGCAGCCTCTAAATAAGGCATTATCTGACATGAAACTTGTTCATTTAAACAAAACTTTCATGAATCGCAGTGCTATTACCGTGTGAACTCAGAGTTGTGTTATTATGATCCAGGGTTTTTACACTGTAATACAACCTGACTACTTATTGACGAGGACTGCTCACTCTGCAGAGTACAAAGTGAGCTGTACTGCAACTGCGCATGCCAATGATGGCCTGCAAGCAGTTAGGTTGTATTTCAGTGTAAAAAAAACCCTGGATGATAATAACACAACTTTGAGTTCAAAGGGGAATAGCACTGTGATTCCTGATAAAGTTTTGGTGAAATGAGCGAGTTTCACAGCAGATAATGCCTTATTTAAAGGCTGCAAGCCATGGCCCTTTGCGCTCCTCTTATAAGGGAGTGTGTGGATATACGCTGATCTCGAGTGGATTAAATGGCGTTTGATGGACTCCAAATTACACCAAACTTTTTGGGGTCAGTACATAACCGTATCTAATCCTGGAAATAAAGTCCAGGTTGCAAAAAATGGGAAATCTCCTTTTAAAATGACTGTTTCACACAATAAATTAAATGTCGGATGAATAATATTTAGTCTATGATAGAATTCTGTGACCCTACTGTGACTCTGTTACCAATTTGGTAACGGAGTTACACATTTTCACCTAAGAATATTTCCTATTTTTACATGAAAAGTTTCAATTTAAATGTATTAATCTAAAATGTATTAACCTTTTTATATATTTTTTCCTTCATGTTCATGTTATGACCACAAAGTGGGATACCTGTATGATACAATGCCAGGATAAAATAAGAAAAAAAAGCTGATAATATCTTTCACAATGACTCTCAAGAAAGACCTGCATTCCAAGTGCACAAATCATGACTGACACTCTACCTCTCACTATCTAGAAAATGCTGTAACTTTTGATCTGGAGCACATAGAAACAAAAGACAACCTGTTTTGGAAACTGTATGTTAAAATCTGCATGAGCTTGCCCATATACCTGCTTGGAGGAAACTACAAAAATATTAGATAAATCAAAATTAATTTCATGTCTCATCTTTATTCCATGTTTCACAATGAGTTAAGTACATTATATTAAATCCCTGGAGGGAAGGCATGGTTCGCAGATGAAGGCTTGCAAAGCAACATGACCACACCTACGGCACGGTAAAATACTAAAGTTCATGGCAAGTTGTGACTCAGATCTGTTGGAATGTAAGAAAAGCTTAACTGGTTGTTATCAATGTCCTCTGACACACATTCTGGAGATGTTTCAGTTTTGTAGAAATGCAGCAGTATTTGTTTTTTTTTTTTTAAAGGTGCATTTCACAATTTTCAATTAAAAATTATCCTCCGCTATTATTGTTTGTACCTGCCAGTTTCTTTTATTAGCCAACTGCATTTTCCTGTAAAATTCTGAAATAATAAAGCCATATCAAAACTAGTCAATGCTTTCCTATACAAAATTATATGACCATCTTCACCTAACCGCACAACATACTTGACCATTATGAAGCTTGTGAACTGGCTGTCCCTTTTGGCGTCTGCACCCTGTTATTTTGACACAGAGCCAAATAGACAGACAGACAGACAGCCCCACCTACCCTCCTAGTCCACCTCTCAGCCCCCTTTTGTCTGCCTGTCCTGCAGCATTACCCTTATGGTTGTAGTTTCCTAATTGCTCTGAACCCTGCAGAGAACGGAGACTAAGCACAGGGGTTGGGAAGGGTCTTCAGCCATGATGAGGTCTTCCCACTCCCTCTTTTCTCCCTCCCACTGCTCTTCTTTCTTTCTTTCTTTCTTTCTTTCTTTCTTTCTTTCTTTCTTTCTTTCTTTCTTTCTTTCTTTCTTTCTTTCTTTCTTTCTTTCTTTTTTTTGTCTACTCAGACTTGCAATTAAACAATGTGTGCTCATTTGGCTAAGAATCTCTTGTACTCTCACACCCCCATCTAAGTCTTAGTGACCCATTCACATCTGGCTCTCCTGGTGATGACAGTATTCTCTGGAATACATGCACAGTAGTAGTAGTATTGTAAATAGATGAAACACATAGTTTGAATTAAGGGAATGACTGTGTGTGTGAGGCTGTTCTTTTACCACAAGAAGTTGTATTACACAAGTAACCTAGCTTTTTGTTACTGACAATTTGAAATCGGATGTTAAGAATAATTTCTAAAACTAAAATCTGTCTATAAGCTGTATTTGTAAATATATTCTTTTTTTCTTTTCCAGGCACCTCTGCAGCCACCCCCAGGGTCCTCTGCCTCAGTGGTAGCTGCTGCAGCAGCGGCAGCGGCAGCATCGGGGGCACCCCAGTCCCTGAAACTAACCTACCCAGAGACTCTAGACCGCATCAAGGAAGAGTTTCAGTTCCTCCAAACCCAGTACCACAGGTGGGTGTGACATCTTACGTTGTGTGTCCGTTAGTGTTTCTGAACATTTGGAGCAAATAAAGGACTGTGTATAAAAATGCAAGGAGATGCATTGGTGTGAGACTATTGCTTCATATGCCCATGGAAAGTTGGTTTTAATAATTGAAAGAATTTGAAGGCTATCAGATGCCAAATCATTTTTCTCCTTATGATACCACAAGACAGGATTTTATGACTCTAGGAAGTTATCATGATAGTAATCATATTATGCTGGACAGTGGGCAAGTAAACAGTAGAATTAATTCTCTTTCATTACAAAGTAATGTTCCAGGAGTTTGCATTTGCATGTATTTGACTATTGCAGTGTGTGACCAGGTTGCATTGTAGCAAAGGTTGAGGCTGAATATTTTTGCCAGCAGCACATCATTTTTCTTGTGCTCTCTTCTTTTGTATGCATACATTAGCACAGGTATAAGTATGCAGGCTTTTTCTTTTTGCATGAATGTATGTGTGGTTGGTATGCAGGAATGTGTCCACAATGCCTTTCAAATGTGGGATTTAGGCTGACTGTGGAGTCCCAGCCTTGTCTCTCTGTCTCCGTCTCTCATATGTATCTGTCTATTCACTTGGCACACTTTCACAGGGTCTCCACCTCCACACTCTTCTCATCTCATCCTGCTTTGATTTAGCTGGCCAGAACACCTCCCCCCCCGTTCCATTTCAAACTTCTTTTGCATGGCCTCCCTTGTCCACAGCCCCTCGAACCCCTGTGGCTACTGCTGGTTCCCTTGTCCACACAAATATCTGCGCGTGTGTGAATGTGTTTCCATTCTACTCACCACAAGCTCAAAACTGCCAGTTCAAACAAAACTGAGACTGTAATGACAGAATGCACACATGCAGGTAATATAATAATATATTATCAGACTTATCTTGATAGTATCAATTCAAATACATCTTTGTGTATTTCCTTTGTCTTGTTGACTTACTTTTATTGTCCCGAAAAATACCCATGCACCAATTCTTCTCTTGTGCTTTATGGACATGACATTGGGACGAAATGACATTATGCCAGCTTTTTTGTGTTTTTTTGTGCCCTGAAAAATGTATGACTGTGCATTAGTCTTATGGTGATTGCCAGATTGGCTCTCACACTTGTTCAGCTCAATCCTGGAGGCTTTTATTAATATGTTTGGTCAACTAAATGTAGTTTTAATTTAGTCTCAATGTAGGAGAATGTCTCTATAAAAAGCGTGTATGTTTGGCTAAACCAAGGACAAGCTTAGGTGACCATTTTTGAAAACGACTAAAAAAGACCCTGTGAACCACCTTTTGAGTTACAGTTGACTCAGACAAATCAAGCCATTCAATGAACATGAGTCACCCTCGGATCTGTTGGTGGAGACAGTATGATCAGTTCCTCTGGCAGCAGTTCAGCGTTACACCTCGTATTACAAAACACCTGGACCATCGCCCTCTTTCCAAGCACTGCTACTGAGAACCAGCTAGCAGGATAAACAATGAATGAATGATGAGATTAAGAACACGATTGGGAGCAAGAGCGAGCTTGTGATTCCATCTGCATCTTCCAGTTTGGGGACCATAGTGAGCTGTTTTACAGGGCTGCTTCAGGTTTCCACTAACGGATTGTTCAAACCTCCTACAGGTTTCTTCAATAGCCCAGAGGTACAAAAACACAGCAGATTATTGGACTGCTTATGACTACACCTGAAAACTATATTGTAACCATAGCCCATGAAATGGCAACAAATTGGGCTATCAGACCAGTCTACACAGATCTGTTGAATGTTTGTTTAATCTGGCAGGTGGATATGAACCTGTTAATTGGAATGACTGGTTTGTCTCACTGATAATTGGCATTCAAACAGCAGTAAACTTGAGCTGCTGCTAATGTTGCTTTACAGACACTGCAAGGCAGGTGTGTATAGCACATTTCAATAGCCAGGCAATTCAGTGTGCCCTACATCAAGACAGGATGCAAGCACAAGACAATGGACAGAAATTAAATTGTTGAATCAGCAAAAATAGAATAAGACAGATACAACAGCACAGTGGAAGTTATAGTACAGTGTGCGATATTAAACAGCAACACTAACACCGCAGATTTTGAATTAGCTAATTTTAATCCTACAATTGAACCCTGCTGCTGAAGTTTCCCAGTTAAACCTCAATCATTTATTGATTCCCAATGATACTGGTTTTACATAAATGTGTAATTGTTTTTTTTAAACTATAAAATTAGCAACAAGTTTTTTTTTTTTTTTAAATAGTTGAAAAGTTGTCAATGTAAAGCACATGTGCAGCATATGTTATTGATTACTAATTTCAGAATTTTACTTTTTTTGCATATATTAGCCATATTTAATTACTAATTCTGGACTCGATTGGAATCATTTTAAATTAACTCCATATAGTGGCTAGCCTACGTTTAAAATCATAAAACCACCACTGTGTAATAAGGGTAGCATTGAAAGCAGCACAAAATACACTATGATCTTTTCATAAAGGTAGAAGTCTTCGAGGCTGTTTATATGCCAGTTCTTTACCAAACGTCACCCTAAAAGATAAATTTGGCCGCAGATTTTGGACGTAACAAGCAGCAGTCAGCAGGATTATCAGTGTCCTTGTTTAGACCATCGGCAGACAGGTCAGACCACAAATCTGCACCTGATTGCAGGCTACACCTCATGTAATCAGACCCACTTGTACACTATTCACACTGCGGGGAAAACATGACCGGTACACCCACAGAGAGACACACACAAACACACTGACCCATTCAGATACTCTCCATCTGATGCTGAGCTTAACACACACTTACACATATGTGCGGGCCTCTCCAATTATCTTCACACACAACTAGATGTTGTCTAGAAATAGCAGGGCTTAGTTGTGTATTTTGGCTGCAGAGAAGGTGGCTGGATTCTGATAGATGTTGGATTAGACGGCAGGAAAGAGACGGAGGGAAGGGATTAGTGCTGATGAGCTGCAACTGTGTGTGTGTGTGTGTGTGTGGAGGTGTGGGGATGATTCCAAATGTATGTGTCACTTGTTTGTTTTGGTGCTATGTGTGGTTGGTATGGAGGGATGAGAAAGATTACAACAAAACTAAAGAATGGGAGGGTTAATTGATTAATCTTTTAAGATGTGTGTGTGTGTGTGTGTGTGTGTACGTATGCAAGCATTTCTGTTTGGCACTGTTTTGGCACCATGAATTTTGATGGGACTGATAGTGCTCATGGGGACCAAAGCGCTGGCCCTAGTGAGACTAGATGTCAATTCCGAGGTCCTGGTTGAGATTAGTGCTAAGGAGTGAACTGGTTATGGTTAGATTTTGGGTTAGTTTGTCCACAGTGATTGGAATACAGTGCAATGTCCTTAGAAGGATAGCTGCTCAAACTTTGTGCTGTGTGTGTGTGTGTGTGTGTGTGTGTGTGTGTGTGTGTTTTAACTATCTAAACAGGCTGTAATCAGCAGACTGAGGGGAGACAGGAGGAGCTGCTGACACAGAGCTCTCATTACTGTAATTCCCTCTATGTACACACACACACACACACACACACACACACACACACACACACACACACACACACACACATTGTTCTTAGTGAATGCAGACTTGCTTGCAATATTACTTGTGTGGTCTGCAGAGTAAGATAGACTCTCCAGTCACCACTAACATGCTGCCACTCATCCTTGAGAGCCCCTCCACTTGTCTCTGCCCAAATACTACACAGCAGTAGTAACTAATGATACACATTGAGTGTCTTTAACATTATGCCATCTTTAAACTATTTGGCTGAACAGCAGCTATTAAACTAAACATAAAAGACTGCAGAAATAATGAATAGAAACAGAGGGACTCATGATGTCAGCTAGTCAGCTTCAAAACCATGAAATTTCACAGAAATACATATTTTGCTCTTTATCTCATTTTACTCATTCTTACGATCTCTTGACTTCAAACCTGATCAGTTCATAGACTGTTCTTGGACATGCATGGCTTTGGACAGACACAAAATGCTATTATCAACAATAGGTATATGTTGACAATAAGGAAAATACAGTTAATCTGCAACCTTATCCTTTAAAAGAAGATCCTATTCTTTCTAGAAAAGCCTGTTCACCAAATATTAGTAGTAGTGATGATGATGATGATGATGATGATATAGCCTATGTTTAAGCAATGTCATAAAGCAGATCATTTGATTAATAAAAAAACAGTTTAAATACTAGTCATAGTAGTAACTGCAGAATGTATCAGTGAATTAAATAAAAAAGACAACAGTCAGCTCAGTGGATATGAGTAGATATAGATCAGTGTGTGGTATCTGTGGTAACATTTAACAGGTAGCCAAGTAATAAATTAGAAATAAGTAATAAACATTTTTGTTTGACAGCAGAGATAGTGGAAAATCTTTAAAATCTTTTTTTAGTTAGTGTCTGTGGCTAATGTCAGTCTCTGCTTAGTGTAGTTTACTGTGTGGCATGTAGGTTTGATCACACCAAATTGGTGTGTGTGTGGGTGACAAGGTGCGCTCTGGTGTCTGTGTGGACCGGGATGCTGATGGATAATCATCGGCCCAACCCTACTGTGACCCAGTTTGAGCTCAGGATGAGCTGGTGAAGCGGGTTTAAATGACATTGTATTAACACATTCAGATTTACCACCATTAGGTTTAACCTTTAAATGGTGTCGGACAAAATTGACTTTTCATCAAATGTATCCAGATAGATTGAGTGTATACAGATATAATTGGATAAAATAGGCAGTTAAACACAGAGGATTACTGACTGTCTGTCACTCACCAAATGACAAAATTATATTTGCTTTAGGATTTGCTTAGGGTTTGTGGTCTGTTTAGTTTTTGTGTGCATTTCATCTGTGGGTTGGTTTTATACGTTACGACCTCTCCTGGTATGTGGGTGTCTGTGTTTGTGTGTGTGTGTGAGAGAGAAACATTTATGAAAGAACAGCTCTTACAGTGAATCTAGCAGTAGAGAGATGGCTGGCCTGCTATTGTGTGACAAGATCCCAGCTTTGTTTTGTGTGTGAGTGCACATGGATGTGTGCGTGTTTGCTCTCAAACACGCCCTTCAGAGATGATGACAGAGTACACAGGCGAGTTGGGTGGGTCCCCGGCATGCATGCTTGTTTGTGTGTCTGTGCATGAGAGAGAGTGAATGTGTGTTTGAAGGGGAAGAGACTGCAAGAGAAGCTAAAGGTTTTTTTCCAGCGGAGAGGAAAGGTTGATCAATAGTTAATGAGATGTAAAGCGAACAGTCACATACCTGGAGGCTGGGGGATAAATGGTCCTGACACTGTAAAGGCACGACACGGCTGCAGTCACTGCATGTCTCCCGTGTGTGTGTGTGTGTGTGTGTGTGTTTCTTTCTTCTTGGCATCTCTGTTTGTGCAGCACTTGTATCAGTTATTATGTTTGCTGTATGATGGGCTCAGGACCCCACAGCCTGTTCACGTTTTGAGTTGATGGTGAAAACAAACTCAACATATCACACCCTAGATTATTAACTTGGCAAGTTATTAAATTGTAATTTTTACTCTTGAGTAAAAATGACAAATATTCTCTGGTTCCAGTTTCTCAAATGTGATTGTTTCTTTTCTCTGTTTTGTTTAAATTGAACATTGTGTGTGTGATGTATGCACAAATTTGCATTCATAATCATAGGCTAAAAACACCAAAACTTTACCACAAAGATCAACTTGACTCGGAATTTTTATTAGCAATCTGTCCTTTTACTAACTCAATTGTTTGATCTATAAAATGTTAGAGAAAAAAAAAATCTCATTCACATTCTTCCAAAACACAAGTTCACATTTGACTTGTGTGTATTGTCCAATGAACTGTGCATAAGTCAAAAATATTCAGTGAACAAACATGCAAGGATAAAAAGAAAAAACTAATTTAGACTATTGAGATATGATGTTAACCCAGTAAGAGCAGGAAATGTTCCCACAGTAAAATGTGCATATTATGAGAGAAGTGTTTTAAGAGAACAGTCATGTGCCATTTCATAATACCTTACTCTCCTTTACACAGGTAGCCTGTGGAGAGAAAAAATTAACATGTCTCTTTAACTTGACTATCATTGTGTGAAGCCATTTGTCCACTGCTTGTAGAAAACACATTTTTAATTCAACTATCAGAATTTGAAAAAAATAAATATATCAGTTGGCAGAAACTCATTTAGAAATGCTGTTTTTACTTACATTTTTATTTCTCTAAACACAGTTGAATTAATCTCAAGCAATCAAAATAATAAAAAATAGTAATCAATGAATGAAGGAATAGTAAGAGTAAAAGTAGTTAAAAGCAAACACTGGAGGGAGAGAGTTTTCATTTTTACAATACCCAATAGGCTGTTTCAAACATAGAGGACTAAAAAAAGCAGTTGGTACATTTGTACAAAGTGAAGGATTTTAATTAGATGCGTTGCTGTCTGAGAGAGAGAGAGAGAGAGAGAGAGAGAGAGAGAGAGACAGAGACAGAGAATGCCCATTTTATTCAGTAAGTTTGTGTGTATTTCTGGGTGTATGTACTGGCGCATGTGTGCTTTGTTTCTTTGTGGCTACATACATGCAAGGTTAGTGTGTATACACACACACACACACACACACACACACCTGAATGCCTTCATGCACCAAGTGTTATGTTTGTGTGTTCCCATGGATGTGTGTGTGTGTGTTCACTAGCAGTGCAGCACTGAAAGAGCTGTCTGAGGGCTGGCAGGCTGCAGATTTGTAGCGCATTCGGCTGATCATCTTATCTCCTGTCACCGCCAGTGAAAGATTGGAGGAACTGAGCCCACCATGGCACATGCGTGTGCACGTATGCACGCACACACAAACAGTCATATCTCCATTTTTCTTGCTCATTCCTTCTCTCATGCTGGCTCACTCAATCTTGTTTTCTCTCTGTGTTGCTGTGTCTTTCCCTCCATTCTCCAAACCTTTCCTCCCTCTCTCTCAGTAAATGGTGTTGAGCCAAAGACTAATTATTACAGGCAATCATTTCGACATGAAATACCCACTTCCTGCTCACCGCTCTCGTTCCCTCTCTCCCTCATTTTCCTCTCCCCTCAAACTCTTTTATGCTTCTA
>JANJYP010068977.1:0-12446 GCA_024605115.1 Rastrelliger brachysoma
TTTTTTTTATTAGTCACATGGATTTTCTCGATTAGCTGTGATATACTTTGAATTAAGTGACAGAATGTAAAGTTGTGCCAGGACTGGACTGACAAATTTTTATGTTTAAAGTAAGTTTTTCCACATTTCAATTTGAGTTATTTTCTTATAGTTATAGTCTTCTCATTGTTTCTTCTTTTCTTCCATTCATTTCATTTTCCCAATTCCTGTTCTTTGTTGCATCTTTCCTTTCTTTTTTATGTTAAGAGTCTTTCCTGTTCAGATTAAACTGAATGCATGAAAATCCCAAAAACTAGAGAGTAATTTAGTCTGGTTACTGGAGTATGTTACTGGTAGTTCTTATTTTCTAGTATTTATGTTGTGGTACTGCTCAGTAAAGCACTGGAACTCTTCTTCCATTGCTGCAAATAAATATACTTTATACTGCATATTAGAGTCTACATGCCAACAGCATTAATGGATTCCTGCCCAGAGTGCCTGCAGGGTCTTACCACCAACCCTGTTCAATATTCTTTGCATTCCCTGCGGAGCTTTTCCAGGCAGTACGAAACCAAACACACATGCTGGGCATCACGCTCACTTACATGCAACCACAAGTTCAGATACTATATTTTATCTTTCTCTCTGTCTGTTTGCTTTTCTCTCCCTCTCTTTCCCGCTCTCTTTCTCTTTGGAGCACAGACACACACACACACACACACACCCTTCACTGACATGCGTCATTATATAATCATTATTACAGGGTAATGTTTGTCTGGTATGCTGTTAGCTTGTCCTTTTTTTCCATTGGCCTCTCGTTCTTAGCCTCATAAACTACTCACTGGACCACAATTGCAAATCACACATACTACACTCTTTGTAGGAGAAGAAATAGAAGTTATGTTCACCACACTTTGCACTCAATGCCTTCTTGTGTCTTGACAAGAGGAGAGTAGAGAAGCACTATTTCAGCTCTTTTTACTTCTCTCTTGAGTTATGCCTTGTATCAGTCTCTACATAAGTGTTGCATGACAACCATAGAGACATCACATAATATTTTGGGGGGTCAACTAGGTCCGTTAGGGTCTGGTCTCTATTCCTGGTATTTATGTGTATCTAGGGACCTGTTGTTATGCTTGGGAGCCGGCCCAGATCCAGTAACTCAAGATTATCTCCTAAACAAGCTTCTGTGCTGTCTGGCTGCTTCTCCAAATATTTAAGGGCATGTTCATTTGACATATTATATGGCAACACATCATTGCAAACAATCTATGGTGCATTCTTTTCAATTCGCACAAATTACAGCTAGGCCTAAGGAATGCTGTAAATCCACTTGCATTATCACTGTCATTGTAATCACTCATAAAGTATTATTACTAAAAGCACCACTGCTACTGCTGCTCATGTTTTGCACATACACATATTATTGCAGCTAGATAACAATTAAAACTATTTGTTTCTGCAATTATAATACAAGTTAGCCTAGAGCTACTGCCTTTACATGTACTGTGTTAGTAACGTCATCAGTAGCTTTAACTTATTACTGCTGCATATCTAATGTCATTAAATGCAATAAAAATTGAGTGGGCAGTAGAATAAAAGTGCTAACTTAACAATATGTGAGGAAAAGGGAGAACAATACAAAAAAAGTGTGCAAACATGACTTCATCACATCTGTTCCTCTATCCCTCCATCTCTCACTTGTGTTTTTCCTGCTCTGTTTGTCTATTACCATGGTAAAGCTGCCTCATGCCAGAACAGGAAACCAGTGTGAGGGCTGCGGTGACTGTGGCAGCCTGAGGGGATGTGGCATCATTTGGGCCTCGCCTCCACTACAGTTAACCAGCTAACCACCAAATAATCATTTGGTATGAATAAACTGCTTGTGAATTGTTTAGATAATAGTGACTGTGGCAATTTTATCCAGTGTCAGCAAAAGCTTTTTGCTTGTTTAAATATTTGAAGATGAGCAGTCTGGATGCTTGGTTTGTTTAAGCTTTACTTATTCAGGAATTCTTATTGAGATCAAAATCTGAGAACAGGTTACATATACTGTACACACATCACAGTCACAGACATACTAATTTTCAAAGAGATTATGACACATAGCAGCTAGTAAAACTTTAAAGACCTTTGCGGTTACCAAACTGTCACTTGAGTCATCTGGCTGCAGGATGATCTCCTCACTAGATGATGTATTGTGTTGACTAATTCCTCAGAGACAAAACTCTTTTGTTACATTGCTCTGGTTCTTGCCAGCTGCAGACAAAACTTGCTTAGACTTCCATGACTTTTATGAACGCAGAGAGAATTTTCTCCAGCTGCTGCCAAGATCCTTTATGACTCTGATTATTCTGCCAAACTTTATTGCTGCTGTGCGCCTGAGCTGATGTATCTGTACTTCTAGTGGCTCTGATGCGTTGATAGTCCTCTCCGATGCGACTCAACGCCAGAGCTTGTGGACCGTGTACAGATGTGGTTAATTCCTGGATTTATAAACGACTTGTGCCACTGCGCTCTGCAGTTTTTATGTGCTGCCACAGGATTGGCAGCATAGATAGCGTTATCAGCTCCTGTTCTTGCTTCTTAGTGGCTGAACTGCCCACTGGTACTTCCTTTCTGCTTCTGTGGGCCTAATTTTACTGGAATCACTGGGAATGTTGCCATCTTTAATCATTTGCTTATTATCTTCAGTCAACACAACACAGCAAGCTCTCAGACCTTACAGTTTCTTTCATAACACACAACAGATGAAAAGTATGGATGGACATAATTTATTAGTTTTTTTTTTTTGTACCTGCTCTTCTGTCTATCTTCATCTGCATCAAGATAAATAGTGTGTTTTTTTGCAGGGAGACATTTCCCTGTCAAAATTAAGCTATTTTTGAAACCCCAGTGAAAGGCAGGTGGACAGTCTCCACATTAGGACCGCAGTTAATCACATGCAACTCACGTCATAATCACAAACATATGCATCCACAGTAGACCTCAAACAGAATATATGACCCCATCTTTATACACAGAAACAACTTTAGGAAACTTTGATGTGTTTAACAACTGTTGATATTTTATAACTGATCTTTATCTCATAGTCAAAAGTAGTAGTGGTATTCCAGCATCTCTCTCTAAAATATTTGGGTGGTTCTCCTCCAGTAGGTCGCCATTTTTTTCAAGCTTGGTAGATCAAAGAAATATGTATATTTTTGGATTAAAAAAACAATGTTAAAAAAAGGCTTCAGGTATTAAAGTCTGCTGAATAAGAAAGGCCTTCTGATAAGCAAAACCATGACCAGATAGGAGACACAGCCCAACCCCGACTTTACTCTGCTAACAACCCTAGATCTAGTTTATGGGCTTTTGCACTGTATGGATGAATAAAAGAAAAGTATACTCACTGTGTGAAGGAATAGGTCAGTTCTCTGCCAGCAACTAGTGCAGCTTGTGGGGTGAGTACAGATGCTTGACTGAGTGTTTGTATATGCTTCGCAGGGACCTCCCTCTCAAAAATGCCGGCTTAAAAGGAGCAGATGAGGCAAGATGACTTCACTAGTCTAGCAAGAGAGAGGGAGGGAGCATGGAGGAGAAATAGGAGGGAGAGAGGGGAAGGAAAAAAGGAAACTTCATCCTTAAAAGGGCATGGCCTTTCAGCAGCTCCCTCTCCCTGCCTCTGTATCCCTACCCCTCTGTCTAGTTAAAAAGCCCAGCCTTATTTGGGTAGAGCTGCTCCAAGTAGAGGAGAGACTGCAGCCAGGCAGCTTCGGTTTGGTCAGAGGGAATTCTCCAAATACTTTTACCACATCCCTTCTCGTTCAGAGTGGCTGTGAGGGAGACATATGGGGGCTGGAAGAAAGGGATGGGGGTGGGGGGTGGGGGGTGTGGTGGGGAGAAGATATGGTACTGAAAAATGAAAAAAAAGAAGGAGACACTGGGTGTGGAAAAAAAAAATTAAAGCACAATGTACAAGCCATAAATAACTCAGTAGGCACCAGAATATAGATTTTCTGTAGTTAGTTTTAGACATTCAGGAAGAGCAGGAGGCAATAGATAAAAAGAGAGAAGGGTGTGGAGAAGAGAGGAGAGGAGAGAGGATGGATGGATGAGGAGGTGAGGAGGAGTAACATCATCATTCAGGCAGAGAACTCCATGTAAGTCCTGGGTGCTCTTCAGTAGCTGCATCCCGCGGCTGTGTGTGTGGGTGTGGGTGTGTGTGTGTGTCTTTGCGTGCACCCCACCACCGTCACTTATGACATTTCCATCACTTCCACTCCATTACACATTTTGGCACAGTGCTCCTGTTTCAGTATAAGATGTGTTTAATGTACAGTATGCACATAACTGTCGTTGGCTTCACTCTCTCAGTGGAAAGTTTGAAGTTAGATCACCCTCAGGATAAGAAACTCATGAGTAACCACCCTGACCTCATCACATAAATGAGCTTCATACAAAGTATGTAACAAATCTGGTTGTAGCCTTGAAACCAAATCTCAAAAACCGTACTGCTGCTTTTTATAGTAAGATGTGAATTTACATCCTTTTGTACACTTATCTCTTAAATGATTACCTGCTCAAGGTCAGAGGGATCACTCTTTTTATTATTTCTAACAACAAACAGAACTGTGTGAACTCAATATTGCAAACCTATATCAGTAGCCCGCTCTATTGTCGATAAGATTTGGTTCACATGAACATGATGTACGTTATGATTACGAGACTCAATAACAAAAAAAAAACCCTTTAAAGATAACATTTCTAATCATAAGATCATAAGACAACAAACAAAATCTGTCTTTTTGGCTCAGTGATTTCATGGTTTCATGATTGTGTTTACCTCATTTAATCTTGCTTCGAGCAGCACACATACTCATATGTTTGACCGAGTGTGTGCTTTTTGTGATTGAATTGGATTTAATGATGTTATCATTTAAATAGTGACATTTTGACTTTTTGTTCTTTGTGCCTTCATTTCAGAGAGAAATTACTGTTTTGTTCCCACTCTTGTATAATGACTTCCACATGTGAGTCGGGAACACCTGCTTTGTAATTTACCTCATTCAAATACATTTGTTAATCTACTTTACCCAAGTCCTTTCCAGCCATCTGAACTTTTGATTGAAGAATTTTTCAAATGATAAATGAACAGCTTCTCACACTCCTACACTGTTCTCGGTCTTTATATTTATTAAGGTAATTTACTTAGATTAACATACAATTACAGTTTTTCGTTATGCTACTTACTCCACTAAATTTCAGATTGAAACAGTAGCTTTTATTTGACTTACATCCACAAAATACAACAAAATGGTTAGATATTTTACACTGTTAGGTGTTAAGTTTTGATTGTGATAACATTTTATTGATGTCACAGTGTCTTTTTTGAACCCTTTTTTGAACAGGCTATATAAACCATTTTAAAGAGTAGTTTTGTAAAGAGCAGGGGAGGAGGAAGACGTAGGAACTGAAGAAGTAACATTTGTTTATATATATATGAATAAGTTTAATTGGACTGTAACCTGCAAACTTTCTTATTTACAGTTTCATGATGCAGTTCTTCTAGCATGGCACACAGAGGCCACAAATGCAAATTATTCAAACTGCAGGAGCAAATATTAACCTGCTTTTTTTACATAACCTGTTGAGTTAAATAGTGTTCAGCCATTGACCAAACAGCTGCCAGTCTCTGGATAAGAACATCTGCTTAATGCCCTCAGTGTAAACACAGAAGATACGTGGAATTGCCTGATGTATAAAATCCTGCATGTTTGATGTTTAATTAGGTGTGTCAAAACTCCTCAGTCACATTTCACGACTACTATGAAAATAAACCTAAGTATCAACTTCAAGGACCTACTGCCACTCAGTCCGGTTCAACACACAGAGAAAAAGTCATCTGGCATCTGGTGAACTGATGGAGGGGCAGAGAGCCTGACTGAGGCAGAACTGTGACATCTTGAGAAGTACGCTGCTGCCTCATAAAAGCTTCCTACTGGATTAATCACTCTATGGCCATGTCTAAACTGTTATGGTGTGTGTGTGCGTGCACGTGTATACAGCATGTGTGTACGCTGCNACCATGTAAACTGTTATGGTGTGTGTGTGCGTGCACGTGTATACAGCATGTGTGTACGCTGCTTCTACATCATGTGTTTATTCAGTTTAAGGTATTTACTTTGGCTATGGTTTATATTAATTTGTAATGGTCTTCCATGAAAGGTACTTGTTTACAGGGTTATACAATAAAGTCATAGGCCAACTTCTAGCGACGGTGGTGTTATGACACATTGTTGTAATTCCTGATTTATATCAAAGTCTCTTGCTGAAACCTATTTCCATTCAAGGGCTGTGTGTATATGTGTGTGTAGCCAGCGGGATACAGTACAGTGAAAGTAAAAACACATCACCTGTCAAATAAACTTTTTATTATTTCCAAATAAAAACAATTTCACACTTTCTTTGTACACAGGCCTCCATTCAGTATGTGTGGTAATGCTTTCATATTGCTTTTTATAAGTGTGCTCATATATCTTATGTGCTTGCGAACACAAGCACAAGTCTATATATGTATCTACAGCTTGGGTTGTTCAGCTATGCAGCATTTCCCACGTCACTTCTGCTGTGTCAGAATATGACAAAGCACATGAGCGAGAAGAAATTAGAAAGTTTAAGCAGCCTGGATCTCAAATGATGTGTTACTCATTCAGAGAGGGGTACAACATGTAACCAGTAAACAAATTGTAGTGCAGATGTTTACACAGCTTCCTTCCAGATATCAGCTCAACGTAGACCTGATCGCCTCTCATCATGTCCAGCACCACGACCTGAAGATATGTCATAGTTGTTATATATGAAATCCCTCTCTTATTTTCAATTTAATTCATTATTCTAATTGGTGGATTAGTTTCCAGAAAGCAGTTGTGCAATATTTTCACTTCTTACCTGACTGGCACTGTCTTCACCATCTTCACGATTGTTCTCCCACACGCCACTTATCGGCTCACCATTCTTTACCATTTGGACCTACAGATACCATAAAACACAAAATAAAGACATAAAAAAGGCTTGATTTTGTTATGCAGGTAAAAGAGTGAAATGTTTTCTTGAAATCAAATATTTGTGTTGTCTCTCGCTTGGTTTACTTTATGATAGAGCCGCCCATTGGCTTCCACAGATGAGTAGGCCGTGAAGGAAAAGACGTAAACTCCTGCACAAGTAGCAGTGAAGACACCTGTAAAAGTAAATGAGAAGTTAACGGAATTGCAGTGATGTACATGAAATCATATAAATATCTGAATACTCTAAGTATGTTTCCTACCCAAAGAAGGGTTATATCCATGTCCATCATTTAGAGAGACGATGGAGTAGGGGATTGGAACATTGGTATTGAAAGGACCGAAGCAATGTTCAGTAGATCCAGGAATTATGACAGCAATATCTGAGTCCATGGTGGCTTTGAAGGAAAACTTAAGGCTATCTAATAGTAAGTAAGAGAGAGGGAGAGGTTTATTTTGCAATAAAATTCTGTGCCCACAAAAGAATCATCTATTTTCTGTGTGTTTCTGTGTGCACAAAGCAATAACTGGCTGATATAGTATTGGCCTAAACCTCCATCTCCATGAGTGGAAGCATGCTTACTTGTGAGTGCCTCTACATCGTCATTCAGTGTGCTGATGTCATGCCACAGATATGTCATCCTTACAAAGGTGTCCTCCTCTGCTTGGTACATATCTTGGGCCGCACAACAGCAACCACGTTGGCGAGTGAAAGAACAATTGCAATCCCACTTATCACAGGTCAGAGGTCCCTTCCATTGGACTGGGATGAGATGGAGACAGGGCAATAAAGAGAAAACAGAAAGCAGATTATGAGGTGAGAGACAGGTTCAGGGGCTACAAATGAACTTGCTTGCCCTGTTGATTTTATCTGGGTAAATTTAAATTTAAAAAGCACTAACATCTGGATTAAAATGACATTCCCTTAAGTATTTAATTACTGTATAGTGTTGGAGGATGAGTGTTCGACAAAAGGAATAAGATGTGATAAGTTGTGTTGCTTACGTGCAGCTTGTTTCAGCATTTCATTAGTGCTGGACTGGGCCTCCACACGACCATAGTGAGACAGTGCCCCCAACAAGAACAAAAGAAGTACTGCAACCATCTGAAAAAAGTAGCATTCAGTTATAGATCAAATGTAAAATGTTTGGTTCTGTACAAATAATTGAAAACAGACATTTGAACTGAACAATACATTTAGCATGGATTTTAATAATCTGGGAGTCATATGATCTCAATGTGTAACTAATAATAACCTGCTTCACACAAACATCCTGTTATATTTATCATGTTGATGGAGCGCATGTTCATGTAGCCAAGACTAAAACGTCTCTGATTTTAACCTGTATGATCTGCAAACTGAATTATTATTTGCTAGAAAACTGAAATGGCTACAATGAATTAGTCAAACAGGAATCAAACAAAAACAAAGCAAGGTGGTGAACAAATGGATGCTAAAGAAATTCATCCAAACAGAGCTGGACTCGGGACATTTGTAATGTGATGCTCATGTTGATGTGTGAAATGCTAATGTCGCTTCTAAGAGTATAGCTTTAGCCAACTTTTTTTTTTTTGTTTTTGTAAGATTGGATTTAACTTTTATGTCCCTAGTGGTCAGAAATTGCTTCAAAAAGTAAATGATTTAAAAAAGTAACAATATATATAACGGAGCCTAATTGAATATATTCACATGCTTAATCCATGTATTGTATAGTGAGGTACATAAACAACAGATGAGTTATGATCTCTGATAAATCTAACCTGTCTGACCTTGTTTTTTGTGTCATCACTCCATTATTAGGCCTATAACCAACAATTTGCAAAAAAAAAAAAATATGTGAGAGAGAAAAGACAACTCTGTAAAAATTGTCACATTCTTTCTCACAGCAACTGCACTGATTGGTGGTTGAAGTGGAGCTGGAGTCATTTCTTTCTTCTTTACTTTAAAGATGTAAAAGTGGCAAGCGCTATGTAAGGATAGAAACACAAAACTTACTGTTTTTTTTTTGTTCCTCCCTGTCCTTGTTGTGAAAGATTATGTCAAGTTCTTCTGAAAACGATGTCTTAGTCAATGCCTGCAAGAGTTTTATGCGGGGGATGGCTTTACCTTATTACTGATGCACTTCAGGTGATCCTCCCTTTGAGGAGGTGAATGACAGAAGCTCCGCCTCTTCGCATGTACACGCGCGCGCACACACACACACACACACACACACAGCTTCCAACTCCTTTCATAAAGAGAGTTATGTTCGATCCAGGTAAAGTAGATGGTTTTCCTTTGAGTGTAAAAGACCAAGAATTGATGTCATGGCACCTTTCGGCCGCCTATTGTTTGGGCCATAACATTATGAGGACAGCAGGTGTCTGGTTCCCTTCATTTCAGAGCACACCACCTGCTCAGAAATGCTGATATGGAGAACATTGTTGTCAGGCCCCCGAGGGTATAATGGACCACAGACGAGAAAACAAAAAGCTGGAAGGAAAGTGTTATTGGTTCATTGATAAGGGATCGGACAACAATATGCAGGTCGCCTGGTTCTCATGCTGAGGTGGAAGTAGGAGAGAAGTGATACTGTGTGTTACTTTTCATTTGGATATTGTTAGAAACCAAGCTGTATTGATTGCTGTTTTTGGTGTGCTGAGATAGCTGCTTGGCTGAAGTGAATATGATGATCTTGTTTTGTGGGGTAATATTTATTTCATGATTATAATCCCTACTTGTTGCCATCTTCACTTTGGTTTTCATTATCAGATTCAAAGAGGGTATCTGAAAGACTTCCAAGCAGTTCCAAGTATCCAAAGTGTGCCCTTATTGGAGAGGGTATAGTGAAGAGGCAGACTGGAAACAAAGGGATGGAGATGGGTATGACATGAAATAAAGGTCACTGGCTTGAATTAAACTGGGAGTATTATGAATGAATAGTATGCACAGTAACCGTTTCACTACCAGGTCCAATCTATGAGTTATTTATTGTTTATCAGTTGTTTCGTATTTTTTTCATAGTGTCACTTTTTATAGCATGGCATATGAATGAATGTGTCAGTCCGCTACAGTATATTCTAAATTTATGACCAAAAACCTGCAAAATTATTGATATTACTTTTGGATTCAGCAGTACTTTCTGTTCAGTGCTTGATATTAGCAGCTGTCCATTTACAGATGGGGTTTTCATCTTTTCACATAATCATCAACAGCAGATGAGTTGACACTGAGACTTTTCATCTATGATAGTTTAATATGTCTGAAATTTATGACGGCATCCTGAAAAAAAGAACCACAGAAATATTTTAAATGTGAAACTTTTGTACAACAAAAAAATAATATTTATACCATGTTAGGTTTTCTACACTGCAGATAAAGCAGTGTTCTCATATAAAAGTTGTGTTTTTTGTTTGTTTTTTGGCGTGTGGCTGTTGCTCAAAACAAAATGACAGTCAGCTGTTGCAGAGAAATTCATTACAATCTCTGTTGTTCTCGGTCCTATTGGATAACAGGGTGTTGCCTGTGTTCACAGCTGCTTTTGAGTTGGTCTTGGCTCCAGGGACAGTTCTTTGTCTGCATTGTTTTGATAGGTGGTTTGATAGCCACCTGCATGTAAAGAGTCCCAAGTCAGCTGACCTGGTTCTTCACATTACCTGCTAGATGGAGGCCAGGGTGTTTCGGGTGTTTTATGTCTGCTTTGCACTCATCTGTTCAAAACAGAGCAACCAGATGAGCCACACTACAGTGCAGTATAAAAGTGACGTGCACAGTGGCAGTTATTTATCTTTGTGTAGTGACATGACCTCAGATGTGATTTCAAACCATGCTTTGAATTACTGTGATGTGGTGAAAATGAGAGAGTAGTCATCTTTCTCAGATTGTTTGATATGGAGGTTTAATTGTACCACAGTTTATTTTCATGTGCCGAGGCCAGTTATCATCTTTAATGGACATGACTCGCTGAGTGAGGAAAATATCCAAATAATTTGAGAAAGTTTTCCGTAATTTGAATTTTCCCCTTACTCTCTCATTATTGAGAGTCCATCAGGCCCCACTATTATGCTGTAAAAACAAACATAACAACTGCAAAATAAACCTTAGTTTCTTAGTTTTTTTTTTTTACTCTTTATTTCAGACCTTCTTTATACTTGATATATAGTAAAGTATCTTCTAAGTAGCTACACTTTGCCATAAACTGCATGGTGAAGGTGGAAAATTACAGAAATTAAGAGAACACTTTAAAAAAAAAGTATTTATTGTATGAACAACCCATAAAGACATGTACTCATTGGGGTTAGATATATTTCAGTATGTGCACACTTCACTGCTGCAGTGGCTGAAACTGCTGCCCCACTGGATCTAATTATTCAGTGTTTGAACTCAATGGTTTGAAGCCAATCTCTTCTTTACACACTTAAAGTTTTAACCTTGACTAGCAGACATTCTGACTTATGAAAGCAAGAAAACCACTTGCGTTTGGCAAGTTAAAATAGTAGTGTAAAATAGTGTAAAAGGTTTGCTTTCTATAGGTTTCATACTATTTGGTATGGTTGCATTTTCATTATCTTAAACTCCATCTAAAAACATATTTAACTGTTTATTAAAGTGACTATATTCAATATATTATCACATGATTATTTCAGATTGAAAGGAGGTGTTTGAAACTCACCTGACTGACATGTACAGCGTCTTTCACTCATTGTTTAGGTTTGTATTATTCTGGCCCTCCTATATGTTATTGTTTCCAGTCTTTTTCAGTGGAAAAGCTTTAAAACCCAACCACACGAGCTGCCAAACAGCAGACAGACAAAGTGAGTTAGTGAACATAATAAGCAGCTAAACATGCCACAATTAGCGACCAAAAACAGAATTGCAAATAGTAAACTAACTGTAAAACATGTCAATTCAAAAGGTTATATGTTAGTCTGCATAGTTCATTTCAAAGAGGTTGAAAAATCCGTCATTGCAGGTTTAATAAGTTAATTAGCATAATGTGAACTTGTGTGTTCTGCAACATCTGGCTAATGTTAGCCACACTACCCTGGAGATGTCAAGGGTAAATTAATGTCATCCAGCGAGCACATACTAGATCATTTATTTGCTTTAAGTGCACACATTAATAATTTAGACTCCATAATTAATGGTACTGTAACTGTTTGCAGCAGCTGTCTGTGTGTGTGTGTGTGTGTGTGTGTGTGTGTGTGTGTGTGTGTGTGTGTGTGTGTGTGTGTGTGTGTNTAAATCATTTATTTTTCACATTATCCTTATAAATAGTGTGTTGTACGACATACTTTGTGACTGTAAATAAACTATTGATATTTGAGATAAATATGCACGTCCCAATAAGTATTATGTTTCAGTGGCTATCGAACAGTTAAGTTTTCAACTGACATCCAAGTCTGTGGATATTCTCATTTGTCCAGGTCATCTTATTTCAG
>JANJYP010069047.1:0-11081 GCA_024605115.1 Rastrelliger brachysoma
GACCAGAAAGAGGCAACAGGGTATTCTCACTTAGCCTTAATCTTTCTCACCAGCTGTACCTAAGCAAATACAAATGTTCATCTTAGTCATGTCAGCATTTCAAAGTAAAATGTTTCTACTTTCTGGAATTAATTTTAAAATGAAAAAGTAGCTACAGGTTAATGTTTAAAAAAAATATCATACAAGGTTGAGGTTAGGCCTCGTGTATAGATAAGGTGTGTGTGTGTGTGTGTGGGGGGGGGGTTATCTGTGTGTGTAGTGCAATACAAGTCCAAAAATTACTTCAAAATAAAATCGCTACATTTGGTTTAACATTTTGCTGAGACATCATAAGCTTCACAAAAAGCATTGATAGCAAAGTATTTGATTTTATCATACGATACAGGTGTTCACGTTATTATGTCCACACCTATACTTCATTCAAGGACAGTCTTGTGCAATTTACTTAAGATAAGCATGGTGTGTCCACCTTTTTCAGCATATAAATCACTGATGTCATGCAGTATGTTGTAAAATAAACAGATTAAGTTATAATCTAGTGTATAGTTTAAAGATTTTTTTTCTCTCCTGCAAACAGGTCATAAATGTTTTATGCAAATTCCGCTGTCAGCAGTAGGGTGTGGCTGTTATACTTAAGACTGACAAAAAAAAAAGCAATTCACACTCACACATAAAATGAAGGACGCTCAGTAGTATTGACACAATCAGCGTTCCACACATACTTCCATGCCTGGGATCTGTAAATATGTCGTGGCCCCACCCGAAGCTCTGAGTCTAATCTGCAATCACTGGGTGACAGAAGAAGCTTCAAGCTTTGATGATAGATACATAGTTGTGGTAAAGCAGCAGTAACATGTCTGTGACCTCAAAGAAACTTAATGATAGATTGAAATCAAAACATTTCATTCTGGCTGCCACCTCACAGTAAGCAGGATCACACTACATCCTGCCACTCTGGTTACTGTTGTTACCCACTCCAGCAGCACAGGTGTCGCTCTATACCTCCTTAAAGCAGTGATTCTTAAACTTTATTATAACAAAGACCCCTAAACTAACACAAATTAAGACCATGGAGCCTCATTTTTTAAGGTTTTTTTTCCCAGGATCAAACTATAGTGAAAATTTGTTTAGCATTCCCCATCCTAGCAGCATACAGGAAAAATATTATAGAAATATTACAATGCAACAGTTGTGCCATATTAGTTGGACACACACTGTAGAACCTATAGGATATATAGCAGATAGAGAATCATTGCAACCAGACCAAGATCCTACATGTTTCACTGCAGACTTTTCTTGAACAGGTTAACTGCATTCTGATCCTCAACCAGCAGCTGAAGGCATTTCATCATCTCTCCTCCCATTTCAAAAAAGAGCTTTTCCTCACAGGTGATGGTGTGATGTAATAAAAGGTGCTACTTAATTTTAATGGGCTTTATTTATCATCTCGGCCAATAAAAGATTAACACATTATCTGTGTAAACCTCACCAGCATGTGACCAACAGGGAAAACCAGTTACTAATCCCCCAGCTGATGGAAGAACAGGAATATGACTGTATGAGGGAGGAAGGATGTGATGACTGTCAGACCTATTTGTAGTTTTGCTTTCAAAATGTTTTGGCAACACTTCTCTACTAGATCTATTGTACACATTTTTCTACACGTTAAGGTCACTTGGCAACGCCAGTTCAAAGTGTCTATACTAGCAAACATGTATGACAGGTGCTAAGAACCAAGATACATGGAGGTGCTTGTAAAACATGACACCTGCTGGACCGAAATGGTAGTACCAGTATTATCTAAAGTCTTACCCAGCATTCATAGAGGAAAGAGGAAAAAAAAAAAAAGAATGGAGAACACAAGGTGCCTTTTTTTAAGTTTATTTGAAAGATCATGCAGTGCATTTCCAGGGTAGAAGCTGAACATCACTTTCAATGATACACGTGAAAAAAAAAAATACATCTGTAATTATCTAGTACAAAACATTAACTAAATATTACGGAGGAATGTAACAAATTAAATAGTAATAGGAAAACAAGTGTGCAACATAACTATTGCTGCACTGCAGATCTTAAAAGGCTTTGATAGAGGTTGAAGTTGTTTGTAACCCTGTCGTGTAAATACAAAAAAAAAAATCTAGATTAAGTATAGAACTTAAAAACAAGTCAAAAAAGCATAAATTACTTCTTTCAAGTGTTTATGTATTTTACTGAGTGAACTGAGGAGGCATTGGGTAGGGCACCAGCGGTGGGGGGGGATGCTGTGGAGCCTGTGCCTGGGGGAAGGGAAAAGGGGGGTGACTTGCGCCATTCTGTGCGGCGCCCTTAGCGGGGGCGAACTGTGGAGGCTGGAAATTGTTTTGGGCTCCGAAGGATCCCGATTGGCTGTTGAAGTTGGACTGTCCATTACCATTGTAGCTGCCACCGCTGAAGCCGTTGGAGCTGCTGTTACCTCCACCATAGCCTCCGTTCTGTGAATTTGTGCCAAAGGCTTTATTTGGTCCGTTGTCAAAACTTCTACTGTTATCCCGGTCCCTAAAACTGCCAAAGTCACGCCTTCCAGAGGAATACCTATCTCGACGGTCATCTCTGTAATCACCACCTCTGCCGCCCCTTGAACGCCCTGGAAAGAAAATTTAAAAGAAAACCCATTAAAAAACAAAATTACGAGAACACACACAGCAATAATCATGTTTTTGGTGTTTTAAGCCTGAGTCTAACTAGTAACTGCTCCGATACCCAGAAGTTGACAGTGATGAAACCATCCTCTTCTCAGGACAAAGGAGATCAGCAGAAATTAAGTGGCTGCAGTTTGTAGGAAATGGCACATTATTCTTTTTTTATCTCACCAATTAGATTTACCTCCTCTGACTTCCGCCATTTGGAGGAGCTTGGGGTTGATTGCCTGGTTGGCCTCACGGAGCACAGAGATGAGGTCGCTGGCCTGCCTCACGTTGTTCGGAGTGAAGAAGGTATAGGCTGTGCCTGTCTTTTGGCTACGTGCCGTTCTGCCAATGCGGTGGATATAGTCCTCAGAGTTGTTGGGGTAGTCAAAGTTGATGACAAATTTCACGTCTTCTACATCTGTAAGATTGTGTTGCAGTGTGGCATAGAGGGAGAAAAGGAGGACAGCACACAAAAGACGTGTGCCGGTGCCACCACAACAACCAGATCAAGAACAAAAGAAGCCAAGTTAGTACCGTTGTGAGGTGTTGCATCTGGCTGGCAAATTCCACAAAAGGCTGCAAAAAACTGGCATTAGACAAAAAAAAAAAAAAAAAAAAAAACAAAAAAAAAAGCTCGACAAACATTTAAGTCCATGGGGAGACTACGGTGGGAAAAGAGAAACGATGCACACTCCATTAGCTTCCAATCCGGTGGGATAAAATAAAAAACCCTCCCCGCCTTGTACCACTGACAAACCACCCTCACAAAGAATGGATCAGAAGTCTTACCCTTTCTGGAGTATGCATTCACTAGTCCATTCCCATTGCAGCACACGCCCCACATATTGTCAAGTGACCCTCAGGTGTCTCTACACAGTAGGGCTGCTATGCACTCTACTGCCTCCTGGTGTGCTTGAACTAACCCTTAACCACGGTCCCTTTGTCACGCACACTCATGAGATGAGTTATTTTTTAAAAAAAAAAAAGCTCATTGCAGTGTCTCTTGCCAACAAACTGGAGATCTGAACCAATTTGCAGGATGCCTACAAAACAGTGCATCCCCACTCTCGTCATGGCAAGATTTTTTTTTTTTAAATCCAAGACCCAGTGTTCACTTGATCATAATGTCTCTCGTTGGCAGGTCTCGACATGACTTTGAAACGCAGGCGAGGGAGGAGTGTGAGCTTGGATTTTTGCCCAAGGGTGTCCAACTAGCATGTCCCACTGTCACCAAAAGCGCCAGTAGCCATGTCATTACAGAGGTGAAGGTATGACTGATCGGACAAATTGCTCTTCCGACAGGAGTTTAACTGCGACAATAAAAATGCCACCCATGCTTTACAACGAGTCTACACAACAGAAAGCGCCTTCCAAATGACTTGCAATGCAGTGCCCAGACATACAAGCAAGGCAATAGGAGACAGTGTAGCTGGGCTTTGAGCTGGGACAGTTACAGAGCCTGGGTGTGTGAAGCAGTCCAAACCATTGCCAGAGAACAGACGAGCATATGGGGGAGGAACTGTGGCCAGCCCTCAACTCGCCCCCACTTTTTAGGCAGGCCAGCGCGTTATATGCTGCACTTGGGCCTGGTCACCTCTGTATATCTGCACAACTGGGAGACCCGTGCCTCGCCAGTCAGGACACCACCAAGAATCCTCCTTCCCCCTCTGGAGACCTGGGCTTGTCATGCCAAGGCCCTGCCACACAGACTGCTCCTTCAGGTATGGGGAGAAACTCAGAAAGAAGCAGAAGAGTTAAAGAAAGCAAATACACTTTCTTTATGAAATACATTTAAAAGAGTACAAAAGCGGTTCAGGGAGGATACTGACCTAGACCCCTGGAGGCTACGTCTGTAGCAATGAGAATCGGAGCCTTTCCGTATTTGAACTCTAGAAAAGAAAAAAAGAATGGAAGTCAGACGATGTCCTGTAGATTGAAACACTCAGATTAACCAGTGGTGTCAGTTAATGAGTGATGAGAGCTCACCATTGAGTACCCAGTCTCTTTCCTGCTGGCTTTTGTCTCCATGGATTCCCATAGCAGGCCACCTGACAAAAGTAAAGGTTCCAATATTAATTCATTTGAAATACTTCCTAAATTTAAGAGACTAAAAAAAACAAGTCATCCTGCTGTAAATTTGTATCTTGTTTCAAAACTTACCCATCCCTCCTCATCCTCCTGGTGAGGTCATCACATCGCCTCTTTGTTTCTACAAAGATGATGGTCTTGTTCTCCTTTTCACTCATGATTTCCTCAAGCAGACGGATGAGCCTATATAGATAAGACACTCAGTTACAAATACCGTAAAGAAAGCACCAGTCACCTGTGAAATGATTAACTTTAACGCCACTTGCTGAGAGTGCCAGGGACACATTACTCACTTGTTCTCCTTCTCTCCGTCGCTGCAGACATCCACTATCTGTAGGATGTTGTGGTTGGCGCTGAGCTGCAGAGCACCGACGTTGATCTGCACGTAGTCCTTCAGGAAGTCCTCAGCCAGCTGGCGAACCTCTTTGGGCCAAGTGGCACTCCACATCAGAGTCTGACGGTCGGGCTGCATGAACAGCATAACAATTAGCAATATATTCAATTATATAACATAACTAAGGAAATTTCAGAACATTTTGAAAAGGCATGAATCATTTTTGGAAGCAACTTACTCTGATTTGGTCAACAATTTTCCTGATCTGTGGTTCAAAGCCCATGTCCAACATTCTGTCAGCCTCGTCCAGTACAAGGTAAGTGCAGCGACGGAGGTTTGTCTTTCCTGCTTCGAGGAAGTCGATGAGCCTGCCTGGGGTGGCGATGCAGATCTCCACACCTGAAATGGTCAAAGTCTTAGTGAGAACCTGACACTGAGGAAACTAAGGAAATCATGTGGTCCTGAAATACCCCAGCTTTAACTGCTAAAAGCATGGTGCAATATACTCTACCTCTTTCAAGGTCACGGATCTGGGGTCCCTTAGGTGCTCCTCCGTAGATGCAGGTGGACTTGAGGCGAGAAGCTCTGCCATATTCTGCAGCCACCTGTTGCACCTGCTGCGCCAGCTCACGGGTCGGGGCCAGTACCAAGCACTGTTGAGGAAGAAATGCATTTATAGTTCATGTTCAAAAGGAAGCAGCACATTTCAACTGTAATCACCTCACAGGAAACCAGAATTGTGGTGTCGTGATGACGACCACTCACAGCTGTGTAGCAACAAACCATTTTCATTTTTGAACAGAAGCTGCCAGTCCTACATTGGAGTTTGTACTATGTTGGAAAACTCAAATATGTGCCATAGAATGCAGAAATCTACCTCTCAGATCAACTGTGTAACAAGTGTGACTACTTACAATAGGACCATCTCCACGTTCCAGGAAAGGCTGGTGGTTGATGTGAACGATAGCAGGTAACAGATACTGCAGAACACACACACACAAAACAGTCACTTTCACAAGCTAAGCAAGTAGCATAGTGATAATTAAACCGTGCCCTAACTGATCTGATCCAGTCAGCACAGATCAACCCAACTAATAGCATATCAAAAACACTGAAACTCACCGAAAGAGTTTTGCCAGAGCCAGTCTGTGCAATGCCGACCATATCATTGCCACTAAGAGCCAGAGGCCAGCCTTGAGCCTGGATGGGTGTTGGTTCAGTCCAGTTCTGTTTGTTGATTACATCCATCACATAGGCTGAGGGGAAAAAGGAGATTAAAACAATTAGTCAAGATGCACAAAGCCTCTAATGACACGTTGGTAAAACTGATTACAATGAAAGAAAATACTGCCATCAGTGATTTTAACTTACATGGAAAGCTGGCCTCGTGGAACTTCTGGATTGGATTTGGGCAGTCTCTCCCCTTCACTGTAATTGTTTTGGACCTCCTGTACTGCTCAACTTCTTGCTACAAGATAGGAATGAAAGACAAGTTCACTGCAGTGCTCAGAACAGATTGTGTAACTGTAACACGTGCAGGAGGGTGCACATTTTCAGGCAGTGTTGCATAACATTTCGTTGGAGCATGTGCTGAGTACATACCATACTCCTGCGGGCAACATCGGGATGCTGCTGATAAAAGTTTTTCTCAAACTTGGGGAGCTCGTCCAGGTTCCAATGTTTCTTCCGCAGCCGGTCACCGGGATTACCGAACTTCCCTCCGCCGCCGCCGCCACCACGGTTACCACCAAAGCGAGGAGGACCACCGCCATAGCTGCAATGAACGACAGTCGTTTTTACTTTTTACAAAGTCAAGATCTGTCAAGTCGTTTAACACATCAAAATTCACAGTTTCACACGAATATAGCTTCGTCTTAACTGCGTCATTCCGAGAGATGATACAGCTGCCATATACTTTCCAGCCAGCAGAGGAACAATGGAAAAACACCCGGCATTTTGTATCCGCATTCATGCTGCCACATGGCGAAAAGCCGACTAGCCAGCTGTATTAGCACCACTAATCCGTGCTGGGACAACATGCGCTTCACCTTCGCTGCAACATCAATATTAAAGTTTCGTCGTGAATAAATGCGTGTAGCATAACAACCTAGCAATTATCAGCCCTCGTGATGGCAGCGGTGAAGTGTAACGGTAGCTAACGGCATGCTATCGTGAAGCTAACAGAAGGCCTCGGGCCAAATACAACTACAACAGGCTTCATCTGCCGATGAGGGCCTTGAGTGGATGAATACAGCGAACAGCTGATATTTATCGAGTATTTGCTCCTTAAAGAATTAAAAAAAGTTAGATATATCGAATCATTAAAACATACATCTATGATATGTATCTAATCGGTTAATTTTGTCCGGTTATAAAAAGTCAGCCATTACAGATCACACGAGGGCAAAGCTCGTATAAAACATAAGAAAAGATTCTTACCCTCTGTCTCTGTCTCTATCTCTGTCACGGTCCCTGCCGCGGTCTCTGTCGGCATATCCTGGCATATTGTAAACAAGTAGTATAAATGAAAGGATAAATAAACTACACTATGGTTCAACCGCCGACTAAAAACCGGAGCGGCAGTGCTGCTGAAATGCCGGTAAAGAAAAAATGAGGCCCGGTATATAACACAAGAGGAAGTCCCTTCTTCCTATGTCTTCATCCGCCATACGGCTTTCAACTTGAGCTGCTTTTGACTGACAGCACAGACAAATAGAGCCATGAAACTGTGCTTGGAATCTGCTTATATGAATTACTTAATCTATTATGTCCACATAATATGCTGTACTTGGTTGAGTTAGGACAGGTAGAAGAATATAAAAAACTGTTTTGATAGACAAATCACACGTAAACATTATTTTTGTAAAACTGGAAAATCTGAGTCCGTGAGCTTAATTTTTTCTATTACACTTTAAATGAATGATAGTCTAAAAAGCTCCAAAACACCTTTTTGGTGTTTCCTACTAATAAAACGACTGTTGCTAGTTGAATAATACAGAAAATGTTGGCGGATGAATATGTTCTAGACAGCAACTGGTAATCCGGCTTGACTGTGCTTCCGATGTATTACGGTAAGTGACGTCACCGGACCAACCCAAACATGAAAGAGACTTTTTTTGTTTTATATTTTTCCATTATACGAAATATGACATGTACTGATATTTGATATACCCTCTGCTGGGATAAGTTAAAATGCAGACCTTCCAAGATTATTAAATATTTATTTGTTTTGGCAAAGCAGACGGATACAAAACTGTTTAAAGTGTAGCAGAGTGCGGTTTTCCCCCTGAGGGAAAAAACAGGGGTAACTGAGGGCATTTCTGGTGTCTCTGAACTTTGTCTTAACTTGATTATGGGCTTGCACCTACATGTACGCTGGGCACTATACCATAACAAAGATTCATAGTGACTGTGTATAAAAGTAGCTGAAACAAGTAAGATGTAACACAAACAATGTATATATATAGTTTGTTAACTTTAATAACTTATTAATACTGATTGTAGTTTATTCTGAACCGATGCTCTCTGTTACATAACTACAAAGAAAAAGAAAAGTAGTTTTACACCTTTTTTTCCTCACACACAACCCCTGCCCCGTGCCTTTCACCCTTTCCCTTCCCCCTCTAAGGCCATCTGCCAGACATTTTAATCCAGTGTAGTATCAGTGAATACACAGTGGGTGGTCAGGGTTGTGCCATTCTGATGTAAAGACCCCCCCCACCACTATCACCACCTTCCTTACATCCCCAGTTAACATGTATGATAGCCTCTTTAGTATCAACAAGCCTATTTAAGTACAGTTGCTATTGTAAAATAAAGTTATGATTAAAAATGTCTTCTCTATAACATTTCAAACAAGCATTCAGAAAGGAAAAAAAAGAGGCAAGTCATATCTTTATACAAGGCCTTACATTGTTAGACAAAGGCAAGTTTAATTAGAATTACACACAAAAATAAAATACTCTTACAAAATGATAGTGTTAACATACATCAAATTGCATCAGTCAGCTATGAGAGATATAGTCCTGCTAGTGGATCATGCTATTTAAAAAAAAAAAAAAAAACAAACAAAAAAAAACAAAAAAACAAGAGCGGCATCTCTCAACTTGTGTGTTGTATAAAAAGTTCAGTTCTTCAGTGAGAGGCAGCTGCGGGGTAATGCTGAGCGATGTAGTGTAGGAACAGACAGTAGAGCAATCAGCTTGTGCACTGGACTTCTAGGTGAATGAATATCTGGTACAGAGGGCACCGTTCTATACAAAACGTTGACCTCATTTCTGTTTGTGTGCAATTCCTTTTTTTTTTTCATTTCAAGAAAAAAAAATCTTTTTCTACTTAAGTTAAAGATAAATTACAGGTTGTATGATCCACATATATGAACAATATCTTATTACTGTACAAAGCACCATCTGAGGACACTTTTCACTTTGCATACACTTTGTCTACATAAAAGAACAAAAATGAACTGCTCTTTGTGTGTGTGTGTGTGTGTGTGTGTGTGTGTGTGTGTGTGTGTGTGTGTGTGATATGTGGGTGGGCGTATGCAAACGTTAAGAACAGTCCACGGTCATAGAGATTGCTAGACAGGCAGCATCTTTTGAAAACATTCAAGAATTTCATTTTTAATTGTAGAAAACAACCACCCCCTCAACCCCTCCTCTCCCATTTCCCCCCCCTCACTTTCTCTAAATAAAACATTACTGATAGGACTGTGTAGCAGGCTAAAAAACAGGAGTTCATCTCATTCAGTTCACTTTCAATGAAAAAAAGCACATATGGAGACATGCAATGGTCTGCTGTGGGCGAAACATACGACGAATGTGACACGACTGTTCAATCTCTTTAAACATTCAGATTTAAAAAAAAAAAAAAATCAAAGACAACACGGTCAGAATTAGTTTCTCGTCAGTCGTCAAATTAAATGACATTACAAACTACGTATGACATCTCCTGAGAATGTGGCTAGGTTAAGAGCTCTTTTGCGGGCCACAAACAGGTATGAGCATGAGTAGTGTGTTGTGCACTTTAAACAGTAGTATGTCAATGAGTAAGGTTGCCAATATAAGACAAACATTAATGCTTTTTTTTTTTTTTTTTTTTTTTTAGCACCACATGGCTAGAAGGTAGTAGAGGTTTTTCTTTTTTTTTTCTCTCCTCCCCCCCAACAATAATATGGAGGCAGCACAAAGTAGACTTTGGACTCTTTAGTTTTTGAACAGAACGTTAGAAATTAGTGGTAGCTTTCATGCTTGTGGTGACATAAATATAACGCAGCTACAAATGACAAACTGCTTAAAAAATTGTAATAAGACGAAGGAAACGTTACATCACCATATATAGCTCCAAGATGAAATCAGTAGAATTTAAAGGGTCCGCTCAAAACTTACCAAAATTCATTCATTCATTTATTCAAAAAAAAAAAAAAAAAAAAGATTATGGCACTCAGAGGATGTTGTATGTTTAAGATTTCTTTTGCCCTTTAAGACATCCCTCACCTTGCACAGTATGAGAGGTGACGCCAAGAAATAAACTACAGCATTCTTAATTGAAATTCAGTCAAGCATAATTCTGTTTTTTTTCCTTTTACAAATTGTCTTCCATAATTTAAAACAGCAACACTTAACATTAAAAGGTTTTATTTTTCTGAAACAATGGAAAGGGGTTTTCTGAAATATCTGAAACAGCAATAAATTATATATATTATATAGAATTTTATTGATTCTTTTTTCAGTTTTCCCTGTTATATAAAAATAACACATTTCAAGCTATTCATTCATTTCTTTTTTTTTTTTTTTTTTTTAAACAAAACTTATCTGTCAAACTGTGTGAAATAGGTGTGTTGTTGGGAATGCAACGCTAGATGTTGGGCAGGAGGAGGAGGTCTCCCCTGCTGCGGTCTTTGGAGAGGGTTGTAAACAGTCGGGCTCAACCTAATTCAGTCTCTAGTCTTGCCTTCTCATCCGCACACATCCCCCCCTCCCTGTGTTTTCCAG
>JANJYP010069067.1:0-14667 GCA_024605115.1 Rastrelliger brachysoma
CATTTCCAATACTACCAGACTTAAGCACAACTGAATGTAAACCACAGAGGACTTACATAAATGTAGCTGAAGCATTTTAGAGAAATAAATTAACGGTAATTTGCACGTTACAATACACACAGGATCAATGGCTTAGGTTCAACATTAGCTTTAACTTAAAGAAATGCATATTTAATACAAAAGTCCCTGAAAAGTGTGAATACTATATTTAACTGAGCTTAAAATGTGAAAGTTTTGTTACTTGAGTCAAAAGGATAAAGACTAAAAGTTTTACAATCTAAAAGAAAAAAAAAAGGAAAGTGAGGTTAACAAACTTTCTGGAAACTAGCAACTCCTAATGTAGCCTAGCTGCTACTAGCATAACACGCTTTACTAGGCACAGCAAACACAATAAACTTTCTGAAGACTAGCATCTCCAGGCTGTTAGCTGCTACTAGCACAACATAGCATAATCCCTGACCACACTGTCATTGTTAAGAGTTGAATTGTGGATAATGTAGGCACCCAGTTTTGACAAGGAAAGGCAAAATGTGGAATATGAATGACAATATCTCTGTTGTGTCGAATTTCATACTTTTTTTCCCTTTAAACTGTCTAAATGTGTCTTAGCAACACAAAACAGAACTGGCTCAGTTACATCACTGCTCATTATTGTTCTCCTCACTTTATTTTATACGTTTCCANCTAATGGAAAACAAGAACTCCCTAAACGACACCACCCGGGGGGGGGGGGGGGGGGGGGGGGGGGGGGGGGGNCCCCACCCCCCACCCCTCACTCAAACAAAGTTAACCTGGAACACTGATGCTAGAACCTCACATATCAAATCACATATAAAATAGTCCTCAACTGTCTCCACATTGTGACATCTCTGTCCTGACCAACAGGCCTCGTCATGATTGGTGTGATCATCGCGTCAAGGAAGGTTGGCATCAACCCTGACAACGTTGCCACTCCTATTGCTGCTAGCCTGGGAGACCTGATCACCCTATCCCTGCTGGCAGGCATCTCAACAGGACTGTACAAGGAGTTAGGTAATAATACACTCACCGTTCTCATGCGATATATTTAGCACGTAATGTAATGCTCGCTTAATGGCGCGTAGGGCTTATCAGAATTCTTGTACGTCAACAGTTTTTAAAATTAATGTGAGGTCTTTACAAAGTTCACATTGTCGTCAATTTATCTCCTTTTAAGACTGATCACATTCTACTTAGTGTGGGTAAGAAGCATAGAGAAGAGATGGAGTGTAAAATTCAGTACATTTAAGGTGACTTAGTGTTGCTTCTACAATTTATATCACATATTAGGCACCAAATGAGGCGGTAAATTGTGGTGTTGCAAATGGCGCAGTTGCAACTGAGCTCCTAATGACTTTACTACTTCTAATAACTTCCAAAATTACAATTAGAGACAGAATGATGTTCTCCAAAGTCAGATAGCAATAACTCATCATCACTCGGTCGACTTCAGCTTCAAAAGCCTGTTATTTGGGGATAATGTTCATATAAACAGGGGGAGGTGTGGCGCACGTGTAGAAATATGTGCAATGTGACACGGCGTCTGGCTGCGAGTGGTAAATAAGCATGAAAGCCGCCCACACCTAAGCTCGCTTTGTTTTTTTTTTTTTTTCGGGGCGAGAAACTCCACAGCTATTTGACTCTATTGTTAGATACGTGATGATATCTTCACCAACACCAACACCACCACACCCTGCTTCACTAAACTCCCTGCTGTTCCATCGTTCGTACCGCAGACAGACAGATGGACAAACACTGACACGCACATACACACATAGACACATACAAGAGTAATGAAGCATCCTGACCAGAGTGTGGAGTAATCCCACATCTCCTCCCACAGTCTGGAAACTTTATGGTCTTACTCAATATAAACGCCACAGCGAGGTATTAAATTGAGCCGATTTGGGTCGTTTTGACACAAATACACAAAAACTTAGTGGTTTTGTGGGTGTATGTAGATGTTCTGTCTACTTAAGTGAGGTGTTTGTGGTAGTTCTGCTTTCCTGTGGTGTCAATTTACTTGTAACACTGCCTCCTACTGGCCAGATCAGGCATTTATTGTCAGGCCAACCACAGTCCTGGTTTGTTTTTGTATTATAGCTAAGATTAAAAGTTTCCACCATGGTACTTTTATATTAAACTTCAATCTAAGCTCTTTGAAACTCTAGCTTTTATACAGTTTTTATATTAAATTATTATGTTATGTGCCAAATTAGCATTTTATTTTCATGAAATATAGACAAACTACTACACACAAAGGAGATCCTGTTACAAAGACATTCAGTCCTACTTTTGAGGTCTACTTATACCGACAAATAGCACTTCTGTGTGGTACACATTATAAACAGTAATCGCAAGATGACTCACAGCACAAAATGGAACCATCACATAATCACAGATGAAACGTACAGCAAGAATCCACAAATTTCTATGTCACGTATGAAAATCCACCTTTCTCTTCTACCCACACAGAGTACAACGACTACGCCAACCCGCTGGTGTGTGCTGTATTTGTGGCGCTTTGTCCCCTATGGGTGCTGATCGCCAGGAAGATCCCGTCCACCAGAGAAGTCCTCTATTCTGGTTGGGAGCCCGTCATCATCGCCATGGCCATCAGCAGGTACATCTCACAGGGAGACGTTAATGTTATATACCTTTTATGAAATCTGACATACAGTTATGTAAGCTAAGGTTTCTTCAAAAATACCACAATTAAAAAAACCAGTATGTTAATCCACAGACTGTAATTTCATCATCTAGACACTCAACATTTATAAGTAAACAAAGCCTGCACATCGTTTGTTACTGCATGCACCAGGTTATTTGTTGTGTAATGGATTTAATGTAATTCCAGTGTATTTAGAACATGCAATAGAAAACAGCTATTCACTCTTATCTTATCTTTCAGTGTTGGTGGTCTCATCCTTGATAAGACCGTCACCAACCCCAACTTTGCTGGCATGGCTGTCTTCACCCCGGTCATCAACGGTGAGTATATTTTAAATTTAGATGAAACTTTAATGATGCTTTGGGGAAAACGCCCACAGCATCACACTGAATTGTTGATTTCATATTGAAGAATAAAAAAAAATAACCAGAATTGGAACTTATTCATATTTTCCATGTTTCCACCCCATGTGTATGTTTGCCAGGTGTGGGAGGTAACCTGGTTGCAGTTCAGGCCAGTCGTATCTCCACCTATCTCCACATGAACGGTCTACCCATGGGGGATCCGAACCCCAACCCCAGGAAGTGCCCCACACCCTGCACCTCATTTTTCGGCTCCAGTAAGTTACTGGGTGGCTGTGGAATGTTCCGCCGTTTCTTTCCCTGTTCTATTTTACAAAAATAGATTTTTTTCCATGATTGGCATGAGTCAAAAAACACAGTGACAGATACTGACAGTAAAACATTTGATTGAATGTAAAGCATGCTGCTAAATGGAGCTTTAAGTTAAAAGAGTATAGTATAACATTAGTTTATCTCAAATACAGAATTAACTCAAAGTATTTGACACAAGTTATAAAGTTACCCCCTTCTCTCTCTCCTCCAGGTGTCAACTCTCGTTCAGCACGTGTGCTCTTCCTATTGGTTGCCCCAGGTCACCTTGTTTTCCTCTACACCATCAACTCACTGAGGGGAGGTCACACCACCCTGACACCCATCTTCATTACCTTTTACCTGGGTGCTGCACTACTGCAGGTATGTGTGTGTGTGTGTGTGTGTGTGTGTGTGTGTGTGTGTGTGTGTGTGTGTGTGTGTGAATCGTTGCATCGTGAGTAATGTAGCCACCAGATTTTGACAAGAAAAAGAAATGCATGGAATAAAAAAGATGACTTCTCTGGTTCTGTGGCATCAGTTTTGATCTTTAAAAAAGCAATTGTCCATTGCACATTGCAGGAGTGCCGTTTTGTGTGACCTCTAGAAGAACAGATTAGGCAGAAATTCAATATATTATTCATGTGTTTAAATCATTGTATAAATGTCTTAACTGATAATAAGAATGGTGTTTTCATTACCTAAAAATGAGCTCTTTTACATTGACAGCAGGGTCCTATTCCACAGGGACTGCCATGTTGTATCATCATGTTTCTACAGAAGCCTATAACAGACAAACCAAGACAGGACCGTTTACATTTATTTGTGTTTCATGGTGGATGAAGGTTCTCCTACATCAGGCATGTCCAAACCCTTCCATAAAGGGCAGTGTGGCTACAGGTTTCCATTCCAACCAAGCAGGAGCACACCAGGATTGACTCATTTAATCAACTGATCTCAGTCTTCAGACAGTTGATTGGTTGAATTGTGTGCTCCTGATAGGTTGGAACAAAGACCTGCAGCCACACGGCCCTTTCTGGAAGAGTTTGGACATGCCCGTCCTACATGCTAGGAGAGGATGAGGGGAGGGATATTTCATTTGTTTGCAACATGCAACGTGGCCACTAGATGCCACTAAATCTTACTGGTCCTTTAACCAAAACCTAATGTGACCTAAAGTCACACATTATAACTTACAGATACATCTAAATTACATAATTAATGTTTTAGTTGGAATCAGAAAAAACAGAATACTCAACCATTTGTTTGTCTTATTATTAGAGTGGCAGAAATAGCAGAGGTAGTAATAGTAGTTATTTTAGTTGAGGTAAAAATGGCATGAGCTTCTATTAAATGAATAGTTCAGTCGAATCATCCAATCACAGGAGACGTTTAACAGTGTATTTTCTACCTTTGACCCAAGTCAATAGATAAACAGTAATCTAGTTAAAACCTATGTGCCACCATCTTACAGAGGTCTTTCATGATCACTATATCCTATATACTATATATGCATTTTGTCTAAAAACAATCCCAGGATGAAGTTCTGTGGGCATTTCTATGAGCAGCCACTATTGCATTTATATTGTCATGAAATTATGAGGCACTGTGAGGTAACATTTGTGTTTCTTACAATGCCACATCGGGTAGCCACTAAGCTCCTTAAACCAAATTACTGCAGAGCTTTAAGGCAAAAGTGTGTAATTTTTGCTAAGTTGTGGTCACCGTGGCTACAATGAGATAATTACGTGATAATGGTAAATGCTAAAACATTGTGTAACAGCGGCTGGATTGTAGCCGCAAAAACCCCTGAGTGTAGTGAATTGAGCAAGGCTAAGTTATTGTGTATAATTCAACTAGTCTTTGATCAAAGCAACACTGTGTTATTTCCTCTTTCAAAAGTTAACGTTGATTGCGTCAAACAGCAGGCATTTTTCCAGTCTGACAGTTTTATGCAGACAATTTGCAACAATGTAGAAACAAAAGGCCAGGAGCAAATTTTACAGAGACAAATGTTCAGTTGTTTGCCAAGAAGAATGCCTATGTAAATCCTATAATTAACATCTACTGCTGTCTCCTAGGTGATCATCCTCCTTTACCTGGCAGACTGGATGGTACACTGGATGTGGGGCCGCGGGATGGACCCCGACAACTTCTCTATCCCTTACCTGACTGCTCTGGGTGACCTGTTAGGAACCGGCTTCCTCGCCCTCTGCTTCCACATGCGTTGGTTCATCGGGGACAGAGACAGTAACCCGGGCAACTGAACGCATGTACAGACACGCACACGTACACAAAAAAAAAAATTAAAAATAAAATAAAATCACATTTGCTTGCACGCATTGGACGGTGAGGAATACCACTCTGTACGCCTGATGAAACGTGATCTGAAACTGGACAGTATCTATAATATAAAAGGGCTAATCTCCTGTAGGTCTCTGATTGACAGTATAGCGTCTTGTAGGGCAGTTAGTATTTCATCTTCAGGATATCAGGACACTGACGCACCACAGCATCAAACCCCGGAACACCCTATCAATATCAACAATTCACTTAAGAGACATGCGTACAGTATCTCCACATCAACCACCAGACAAAACTCTACCTATGATGGATGCAGCCCCACGGACTCAACCTCTCCTCTTTTATTTTACTTAATAACAGAGTCCTACTACTTTTGTTGTATTGACAATGATTATTATTGTTGGTAAATAATGCATTTGATATGAATCGATATCCGTTCTATGTGAGGGGCCAATCCTCATTATTTTCAATGGGGACACTAGCCCTCTTGTTTTTAAAAGACTTTTTAACACTTGAAACCAAGACGACAAAAAGGACAGCAAAAAATATACCCAAACAAGCCTAGAACGCTTAATCACCAAGTGCTATGTCGTACAGAATGAGTATTCTATGAATTGCAAATCTAACGTGTCTCATCTCTTGATTTAAGTAGAGTGCATAGAGCTACTGTAGCTGTTCTCTCCGTTTTTTTTACTTTTGGCCTTGTGACAGCAGGTACATAGGTTTGGGGGAGGGGTGGGGGTGTTACTACAGGGGACTGGACCACAAATGTAACAAACTTAAATCCCTTTTGGCGCCGCTTACATTAGCGAGTGGTTTTAATTTGAGTTGGAACAGGTACAGGACATCAAGGTAGTAATTCCTGCACTTTTTAAGAGTTTAGAGGTTAGATCTCAGTCCAACAAACACTTGTTAGCCACTACAGAAAACAGATTGACCTCCGATTCGAATAGCCTATTAAAGCATACTTAAAAGCTGAGGATTGTGTGCTCATTCGCACAATAGCCTGTGTTGTAACCCTCAAAACTTCCTCTAGAGTCCACAAAGGTCACACTACTACTTCTGTTTTGTTTTCTTTTGGCCAGATCTACTAAATACTACCACTATGAAATTGTCCAGAGAAACAGAAATGGTGGAAAATAGTATGTCGAAAAATGGCCAGACAACTGTCAGGTTAGGAATGTGTCACTGTACTTTACACACAAAAAAAACCCACATCTCACTGTTGCAGCTCGCAGTGGGTTTTTTTTTTTCTTTTTTTAGTGGACACTAGGAGGTTAGAGAGGTCTTATTATGCCGTGAGCTGTTCCAGGTGAGAATAACACCAGTCCCCCCCTCCCCACTCCCCATGTCTGAAACCATCTGCCAACTCTCTACTGGAGCAAGCTAGTTGTTGTCATTGTTGTCGTTGTGTTGCCCATGCCAAGCTTACAGTAAGTGACAAGAGGCTCAACATGCTGGAACAAACCTGCACAGCTCAGCCAGCTGAACTGCATTGCATTCACATATGGTGTGAAAGTGTGTTAAGTGGCCTTAGCCACCAGAGTTCAACTGGTAAAGGTAATGATTGCTGATACAGTATTTGGATATTTGAGATCTTTATATCAATGATTTGATCAAAGCATTTAGGACACAGTTGAATCTATATTCTTCCACAGAAAGATACATTTGAGAGAAAGTTCTGGCAAATCTTTTAAGTATCAAGTGTTGCTTTTTATTCAAAGGTCAGTGTAGGTCTTGAAGCCATTAGAGGGCCCACTCAGTACTGATGAAGGCCCGGTCGCACCAGCATTTAAATCGCTGACATTTAATACTCAGATCAGTTCCATCCAATGGAATCAACAGAACCAGTAGATTTGCTTTTTTTTTTTCTTTCTAAAGTAACAAAAACGCATTTTCTGTTAAGTCGTCCTGACAGTGCTGACCTTTGAGGGAATGGAGGAAGCTGTGCTGCACCATCCACTTTTCATTTCACCTCAGATCCAGTATATACCGCTCTACAAAAAGAGGAATGTTTTACAGTTAAACAGACAAGAGCTGACAGTAGAAATGTGTATTTTCAATTAATTTCGTGAGCTTGAGCTTGTCCTGTTAGCATCCACACTAACTCGCTTGCTAACTGTCAGTTGGAGAGCTACTTTCCATAACTCGTTTTTTTTTTTTTTAAATATATAATTATCTACAATGCTGCTAACAAAATGCCAAGGGGGAATTGAGTGGACCAGTACAGAGAATATTGAAAGAAACTCTAGATTTATATAAAATCTATCGTGACTGAAATGTTTTGACTGGCAAAGTCCTAGCATGTTTTTCCGGCTTGCTAGAGTTAGCCGCGTAAGCCTCATACCTTTTACGTTGAGTTGAACTTTGGCACACATGCATTACATCACAGGCATGTTACACTATCTAATTTTATACATCTTCTGCTCTTCAGGGCTATAAAGGATAAGCACAGTAGTCACTAAGCTTCCAACACCTATTTCTGGAAGATGCTAAATTAATTTTGCCGTACTGGTCTCCGGTGTGGCCGGGTACTGAGGCAGATTTTTATTACAGGGTTTTCTTTCAAATGCTGTAGAGTGAGTTTGAGTAAAATTTATTGCTTTTTATTTCTCTTTGGTCACACATAGAAATGATAAAAAAAACCAACTAATAACACATTCACTGAGGGCTAAGGAGAAAATTCTGACCTTTACAGAACAAAGTTTAATCAAAAGGTAAAACTGATATAACATGCCTTCCTTACACACAAATATTTCATTATCTACCAAGTTAGTCTTTTTTTGAGAATCAGCTAACCCAAGCTGACTCTGTATCCGAGGGCTCACAGGTGAAGAGGAGGAGAATGAAAAGGAAGCTGTGACTAAAAAGAGAAACCGCAAACAGCCATTGTGTGACTGTACCGAGTACAGACGTCGACCCGGAGGCAAAAGCCTAGTGTGTCAGGAGAAACATGCATGTGATGCTTGAGTTATCTGCCGCTTGTCAGACTTCTGTGTTGTTTTAAAAGGGGCCAGCAGAATGCATGTGCAGGGCACATAGTGTGAATGTGCAAAAACGTGATTGTTTTATCTGTTTAAGAAAAAAAATGATGTTTTCGGTTGTGACTGATTTTTAAAAAAGAAAAAAACAAAATGTGTCGGTTATGTTGAAATTGTGATTTTTTTTTCTATTCCTTTCCTCCTTTCCCTAATCATTTTAACTCTTTTTTGATTATTGTTTTGTGTCGTGAATATCATCGAGAGAAAAAAAAAACAAAAAAACAACAACCACTGTAAAAGATGAAGCAACTATACTCCGCACTGGTCAAATGCACAAAAGTACTGTAAATCTGCAAAACGGACACCAGAGGGCACCGCAGGGATTCTCTTAACTGTACTACTTCTCTGTGCATCTCTTGTGTCCTCTGGATTTAAAAAAAAACACACACACACACACATTATGTACGTTTGCTCAGAGTGACATTTGTTTTCGTCTTCTTTTCTACAGCGTTTTCTTTTTTGACTTGTTGTGAAAGTTGCATCCTTCCATCTGTTCACTCTCAGTCTTTATCCTTCATTCTTACTGACCAGGTGCCAGCATTCTGCCTCTATGTCAATGGAAAGTTGTGAATACTTCTATAAGGGGGCAGGTAATGCTTTGTCTATTTATTTTTAGGAGCACACAAAGCAAATTGTACATACTATATTTATTCTATATATAAGGTTGTTTATTTTGTCATTTCATTTTGACACCGTTTCTTTGTCACCATGTTGTTGTCCTTTTTCTCCTTTCCTTTTATGTTTTTTCCTTCTCTCAGCAAAAAAAAAAAAAAAAAGGCCAGTAGAGCTTTTTTTTTTTTTTTCCTTGGGCGCTTGCCGCAATAGAAAAAAAAGGCGGTGAGGCAAAATGAATAGCAAGGTGCCTAATACACACTTCTCACATATGCACACACACCCTGTCTCATACAGGAGTGGGGTAGGGTGGGATGGGGGGAGGGGGAGCATACTTATAAAGACATAGAATGGCCTTAACCTATCAGAGCCAAGCTCAACTCAGAGTAACCAATCAGGAGCTAGGTTCGCCACAGAGTAGCGTCTCTTTAATTAGCTTTGATTAATAAAAGATGTACAGTGAGTTGATTATGATGTTAATGTTAATAATGACTTTATATGATGCAGCGGGGGGAGAGGAGGGTTGGGAGTATAGTTGCAAAATTTTGTTTCTTTTTTTTTTTTTTTTTTGCAAAAATGAGGACTTGGTGGCTGAAAAAAAAACCTCAGCAGGTTGGGTTTACAGGGCATACGGAAAAAAAAAAGAGTCTGGAGTCAAGCTAAGCACCGACAGATGGAAGTGGATCAGAAACTTAACGAACACACTCAAATGCAGCATGACAAAAAAAAAAAATGCAGCATCACGTCTTCTGATTCCAGGTGTTTCCCCTTGTATTTAACTACCCAGCCTTTTTTTTAAAAAAAAACCTTCACCTACCTACTGCCTTGTTAACCTCAGTGCTTCAGACCACCCTCCCCAAGCCCCTCAACTCACAGGGAACCAGGCTGACATCCACATCCAAGATTGAGCCTTTCGATTCAAACACTATAAGCTTTGACTTCCACCTGTCGCTGTCAGAACTGCTGCATGTAATAAAAAAAAGAAAATTAACCATGTAAAGAAAAAACATGTACAGTCTCACTGGGAGGGGGCAGAAGTCTTTGCGTTTCTCTGTGTGTTCTTCTTGTAAAAAACAAAAAAAAAAAGCCCTCCCTTCTGTGAGGCTGGAGGAAGGCTTTCTCCCTGCAGGACTTTGTAAATTGCTGGAAATAAAGGATTATATTATTTCATATCATCCCTCTGTAGTACTGTGTGGTTCTTCCAAGTTTGCAGAAGGTCTTACGGGGATCTCTGAACATGAGTTTGTTCAGGGCTGAGCTCAGTTTATCCTCTATTTGTTTGTAGACTCCAAATGTTTAGTAAATCAAGAAAATCATCACATTATACAACACGGTGTTTTACATGCAAACATAATGATGTTTTTACTGATTATTACTTTGCCAAGAAGTGAAAGTTTTCAACCCTGCATTAGATGTATCCACAAGCTAAGTCCAAGTACAACAAAGCACAGAAACTCACAAGTTGTAAAGAATTAGAAAATGGTAAGACCGTGGGACGTAGACGGTATGCTCTCTGCATCCTGGGGGTTTAATGTCCCTTCATCTCTTATTTATCTTCAGTTATGTGATATGTAGCTGAGACCTTGGGAGGTTGTAGTCAAACATTTGCCCTGATGAAGGTCAGTGGACTACAATTAGACTTTTTAGGATTTAGGGTCCAACGACTTAGCAGTTTGGAGTAGGGAATCAAAGGCGATTGCACTTTTTTATACAGTATTCTGTTTCTTCTGAATAGGCGTCATGGCCCAGATGTTTCAGATTATGGAATTCAGATCCATTGTTGTTGATTTGGGGTGAAGAAGAATTTAATAAGAAACTGTGGTCAGGTTTAGGTACCTATAGATCATATGTTTGAGGTTAGGGTCAAAGGTGAAGGTGAGGATGAAGGTGCTCTCAAGATTTGATGACTTTGCTCTTCTTGCACCACAAGTGTTCACATGACTTTACTCGTTTTATTTTCTGATTAAGATGAATCATCAAGCGGGCATGAAGATAATGAGCTGCTAGAAAATAGGATCATTGTTTCATCACATATAATGTGACTGTAGTCCACTCACCATGTTTTAATGATTAACACCAGTCATAGATTTATCATACTATAAATTGTTTTTATATTAAAGTGTAGATGGACATGACAGTGCAGACAATTGATGTGTCATTCCTATTGTTGTAGTTGTAAATGGTCAAACCCTCTTTTTATTTATCAAAGTCTTCAGCTAATTTGTTAAATGAGATATTTTATGAAGTTTTGGCCATTCTAAATTGTAAAGGTGGGAGTAGTTTGGGTAGGAGAGACAGGAAGAGCAGGGCCGACTCGGCAGGAACAGCACCAGGTGAATTGATTACCTCAGCTGGGTTGAGCTGACTAAATTAAGATCTCCTTTATCTATGCGGGAGTGGCTAGACTGACAGGAGCTGATGACAAGTTCTCCAAGGTTGTGTTTTAGTGTTTGAAGTTTTTTGTTTGAGACTGAGAGGTGTGCCTGAACGTCAGGCAGCAGCACACTGGAGCTCTACAATGTTTGGTTTGGCAAATAAAAAGGATTAATTGAGCTCTGATTGTCTGTGTCATCTGTTAGGGCGGACATATTGAAGAGCAACTTGCGCTTGTCTGTAACTACTGCTTTGGTTTGACCAGAAAAACCTGTCTGCATTAGGCCTGGGCAATTAACCGAAAATATACCGAAACTGACATTTAGATCCTCTAATTGACCTAATCTTACTCATGTCAATTATTTCAATTATTCCTTTCAAGTTGTTATTTTGTATTTTTTGATAACTCACTTTTTAAATATGACCTCACAGGATGTTTTCATATCAAGTTTTTGATTTCATTGTTGGAAATTTAAAAAAAAAACAGCCATAAATAGTTCATCTGTGTTTGTTCTTAAATTATTTTAAAATCACATAGCCCTGCCAGCTTTACTAGTTGAGCATATAAAATAATCATAATTGAGGTAAAAGCTTCAATTAATCGTGATACTGATGTTAAGTAATATTGCCCAGCCCTAGTCTGCAAACAATGAAACAGGAACGAACATGTCATCTGTAAAGCATGAAACAAAAGAGATTGGATAAAAATGTTTAATCAATAAAATTAAATAGATACAACAGAACACTAGTAGATTAAATAAAGTATATAAAATTTATGTTTAAATACATTTAAATCTGGGATACGCAGCTGTGAAACTTCTAGAGGTGCAAAAATAGCTGAAGACAGAGACAAAAAAAAAAAAAACACAGAGAAAAGAGCACTTCAGCACGTAGTCTGTACCATTGTAAGATACTGTAGGTACCACAGTAGCAGCTTAGTTAACAGGAGATAAGCAGAGGGTTAACACCAGGAGGGACCAGGAGGTTTCCCCCTGCGTCATCCTCTCCGTCTCCAAGGAGATCACTGGAGGATAAGCGCATGCACAGGGCGTCGGCTACCTGCAGGACCTGGGACGGAGCTAAAAATGTAGAAAGAGAAAAGTTAAGCAGGGAACAACTAAAATTTGAAAAAAAACTTGAGGCAAACTGAATAATCAAAAACACATCTACCATCTCCAGTCCTGCTGTACACATCTAGAGTGTCCATCACAATCTTCCCCAACGCTCTGCGGGACACGTTCTAGAGAGAGAGGTAGGATTTGGGCTTGACTGGTGTTCTATATTGTTACATTCTACATTCGGATTCTACATTACACTGACCTAGACAAACAGCAGGAAAATCAATGGGTGGAATAAACACCAGATGACACTATAGAGGTGTATGTGTGAGTGTAGTGAGTGGTACAGTATAGGCGCTATAATGTACCTTGTTGCGTAACTGCAGCAGCAGTGTCAGAGTGTCTTTGAGTTTTTCCTCCAGCAAAGACAGACGAGTCTTTTCTGTCTCCTCCAGCCTCATCTTGTCATCTTCTTCCTCTGTTTTCTGATAACAGGAAGAGGAATAAACAAATGAATTACAGCCCAAATTATGTCTAATTGAGCCAAATTTAATCTCTCTTCTGCCAACAAACAAACCAAATAATAAAAAAAAAAACATTTTATGACACTGAAAACAAAATAAAACACTGTCAGGTTGCTGACTGCAGAACAGAGGCTAATGTGGATATATTAGCCGCACTGATTAGCATGTTAACGAGACAGAAGGAAGTGATGGAATGAAAATGTGAGCAGAATTTGTTGTGAGTTTGTCCAGAAAGGAAATGTGGAGTAAACATTTCAGCGACTTGATGGTTGGTTTTAAAATGATTCAGGTCTGAGATGTCTCAGCTATTAAAGCTATTAGCAAGAGCATATAGCCTCACATGTGCTTCACCTAAGTCTACTTCTGTTTATTTACATTTATTTTTGTTTTACATGAGGTTACCTAGCTAAATTAATCCTTAAATAGTATATTATTGTGTTTTTAAATAGTGGACTTCACTAATTTTAGCTTTACTCTCCTATAATTTTATTAGAAGTAGGCTAGCTGGTAATAATGTAGCCTGGAGCTGCTAGCTTACAGCAGAGATGAGGAGCTACAGTAGTCTGCTAAACTCACTTTTTACTGTACTTGAGGTGATTAAACATATTTCACACAAACTTGCAGTAGTGCAGTAGTGCTCCTCAACACATGTAGACTAATGACTAATAATTAACCTGAACTGACCACATCAGCTAATAAAGTGTTCAGAGGTCTTGAAACTTGGTTACAATTATCTTTCATCATGCCACCACTAAGATAAGAAGAGTTTAACCTCTTTTTATTGTATGATAAATATATATTTTATTTAACATTATGCTTCCAGAGAAGTAGTACTTGTATCTTCAGTTATCACAACAACCAATTTAATACTGTTATAAACCAGTTAAGTTTCTCATTGACCCTTCTCACTCATTCACCCACCATCTCCTCTTCACAGCTCCTGCAACTTTCTGATTGCTGTTGGTTTGGTTCTTTCCAGCTGCAATGCCCCCTGCTGTCTTTAGAAGTGCCGTTGAGGTTTTTGTCATGTAGGTGGCTTTGAGAGAGTAGCTGATGGACCACATGCTTCTGACATCTGGAGGAAAAGAGGGAGATAAGAGTTGCGGGTGATTTTTTTTGTTTCTATCTACGACACTAACTTATCTTTTAATTATTACACAGTTGCCGTTTGGTTTACACATAGCTCTATCTATGTTTCTGCTAAGAAAAGCTCAAGGCTAAATCATAGCTACAGTTTTGATACGTGTACATTTTCTGGGAACTGGCAGTGGAAAAGCTTCTCACACAAGGATTAAACAATGAAAAGTGTCAAAGAGTTCACCTAATCTTAACATAAGAGTATAAAATCCATTACACATATTTGCACAGAGAACTGAAGGTATCTACTGGATTTCCGGGGGGGGGGGGGGGGGGGGG
>JANJYP010069107.1:0-14766 GCA_024605115.1 Rastrelliger brachysoma
ACATGCAGTGGATCTATGGTAGAGAGAAGTAGTTTTAATGATTCTGAGACAGTCAACACACAATGACTCCCATGAACAATCAAAAGTTCATTTGGAAGCATGAATGATTATCAAGTGATGAAACAAAGAAACTGTGGACCTCTGCAAGTATTTTAAGTATAATTATATTCATATATAGGCAGTAACTTTAAAGTAGTGCACTCCTATTTACTTAATAATGTTTATTTCAGTTTTATTTCAATGCATAAAAATGGCTTAGGTCTGTGCATTAAAAACTGCCTTGATACATTTTTGGACTTTAGGGGGCAGATGACCTTTAAAAAAAGCTAATGTCAAAGCCCTGACCCTGTCACCATGTTGTTGTGGTTAATGTGTTAAAAAGTAATTACCTATTTACTGTACAAAGCAGGTGTGAAGCAACTTTATCTAGCTTTAGTCTGAGAAAAATGCAGCAATACTGAACCATACAGGAAAAAGTTGTCATATGCATACAAGTACAGAGTTCCACAGCAATGAAATACAATATGTCCTGGCACTCTCTCAGCACCATTCTGTATGGCGAGTTGCCATAAATTAATGCCATGTTGGGAAGAATCAGCGTTTTGTTTTGTTTATTGTCTTTTCCCCCCACTTTGATTAGCTGGTTGAAAAATTAGGAAATGAAAACTATTGAGTAAATAAATTTAGTGACAATAAGCATTTTCCTACCCAGATTGCAGACTTGCGCTAAATTAAGAACTTTGTGTGCTGTAATGTCCTGTTGAATGTCACAATTTGGAATTCAGCACTTCTCTTTTTTATATGGAGTTTCCATTATTGCCAAAGACAAGTTCCCAGCATACCTCACCTCACTGTCAAGAACCTTTTTTTTTTATACATGTACTCAAGCTTGGGTATCAATTAATTAATGTGTGAACCCAGTGAGGAAAAAGAAGTCTCCATTGCTCATCATTAAAGTTTTGTCAAAAACATGTTGCCACTTGGTCTATCAATTTTCCATACTGCTCTCTCTCCAAGATGTTGCTGGGCATAGTGCATTACCATCACAGCTCTTTTTTGCCTGTCATGATACTTTACAAGTTGCAGTGATTTCTTGTTCTCTGACTAGCTTGTATGATGCATTCTGTTGTTTTGTCAATGTTTCAGATCTGATGTAAGACTTGGATCATTAAGACAAGAATGATTGAAGCAGCTGTTCCGTTTGTCTTCCATGTTGCATGTGGAAAACAGCCCACCTACACATCAACTACCCAGCTTCACCTCTGGTATAGTGTGAACATTCACACCCAAGCTTAGCTTGAGTTTTTTGGGTCACGTGTGAGTCCTCTGTGTCATATAACTTCCATGTGTAAAAGTCTGATTAATGTCTGTGTGTTATGTCTGAAAGCAGCTAAGATGTCAGTTAAATCAACTTTTTTTCTTTTTCTTTGTTCTGACAGTTTACCTCCTGTCATTTCTGAACCTGCCCATCCCTCCCGGCACTTGTCTTTGGTGTGTTCCTGCCTTTACAAATCTACTGACCTCCACACCTATCCACACATCTGCTCCCATTTCTGTCTAGCTCCCCACCTAACACCCCTTCAGCCATTGTTTCCAATCTTTAGCCTCTCAACATTTCAAAGCCAATCTGGAATTTTGAAACCATTTTAGCACAAAAAGAGGACCATTATCCATCTTTTACAGCTCAGTGATATAAGGAAAAGGTCTCTTTAAGATCAGGTAAAATGATCAGAGTGACTAAAATAATGAAATCATTGTATTAATATAGACTTGTCTTTAATAAACAATGACTAAATACAAAATATTGTCAATGGTAACTTTGCATTGGACATAAAAATACAAAGAATGTGAATTTTGATTTAGCAAGTTCTTGATAGTATAACACAGACATTTATGTTTATTAAACAGTTACTGACATGTCATTTGTTTATTTTCTATCAGCACTCTGTCTTTAATCTGAAACTCCAGAGCCCCCCAGTTGAGCACATTCCCCGGGGTGAAGTTTAGTTCATCCATATATTTCTGGATCTCACAGGGGGAAAGGATATAGTTCCACATGTGGACATCAGACATCATGCCAACAAATGATTGCTTGAGGTCAAACCTACCACCATGGGAATCCTGCTCCTGTATGGATTGGATAGAGTTGTAATTCAGTAGATGAAAGCTACACTTTTACTGAAATGTTTACATTATGACAAGCAATAAAGAGTTAGTTTATATAACATTTATTGAAAAACCATTAACTATCATTGGAACTATACCTGTCCTAACACAATTATAGAAGGTCCAGTGATGTTCGCTCCAGAGATGATAAATCTCCTAACTGAAGGTTGTCCATCAAACCACATTTGTACCAGTCCAGACCAAGAGTCCCATGTGAAACACAAAGAGTGCCACATGTTCAGCTTGTAATCCCTCCCTCCATATTCCACCTTCATGTCCCTAATATGGGGCTCCATCTCTTTATTTGTGTCATCCCAGAAAATCAGAAAGTCATTGGAAAAAGAGGGTGTAGCCATGGAGAAAAGGGAGTGGTCTCTTTTGAGGTCTGTAAAGGATCTGCAAACATCAGGAATAAATTATCATACATAATACTGTTCACAGTCAGAGATGCAGTGTATTCTTGTATGCATTTTCACATTTAATGCTACCTGTGGCAGATGGTTACAGCACTGAAATCCCGTATTGATGTACTCAGCCTTACATGAGCTCTGTTGGTTTGTTGTGGAAAAGTGAACATTTTACCTGTCAAATCTGAAAATAGACATTCACAATTTCTTTTTAGAAAAATATGTGTTTTTTATAAAAGAAAGTTAAAGCTAAAAGTTAAAACATTAAAAAGTTAAAGAGCATTAATAAATTGTTGTAACACTGACATGATGAATTTACGGTATACAGTATAATAAACACATTTTCACATTGATATATGCTGTATGAACTGCTGAATCTTAAAATATGTTTGTACACATAATTAATCATGATTAAAAAGTCATTTCGATACTCCATTTAGCGTTTTGGCTATTTTAATTGTCTGATATTTATTTGTTTAGCAGAAGTTCATGTTGCCCAGTCCTGCTCATCCTGTGGTTGCATCCAAAATGACCAGGATGTGTTGGTATGGATGTCAGAGTGTGGTGTGTATGTTTATATTGAAAAATGAATGTGATGTGTGTGTGTGAGTGTGAACTTGTGTGTGTAAATTTTGTGTATGCAGTACAAATAGAGGATTTTTATTGTCTTACAGGTCCGCATGTATAGCATTACATCTCTCTCTCTCTCTCTCTCTCTCTCTATGTGTGTGTGTGTGTGTGTGTGTGTGTGTATGTGTGACGTGTGTACGTGAGAGAGAGACAGACAAAGAGAGAGAGAGGGAGAGACGGAAAGAGAGAGAGAGAGAGAGAGAGAGAGAGAGAGAGAGAGANCAGAGAGAGAGAGGAGAGAGAGAGAGATAAAGAGAGCGATAAAAAGAGGGAGAACTTGAGCCAAAATGCTGATAAATGGAGATCTGCGATTCTCCATTTGTATCTGCACATACACACACTCTCTCTCAGACACACATTAATTTTTCAATACACCCATACACACCACACTGTCACATTACCAACACATCTAGGTTATTTTGAATGCAACCACATTTTTCATAGGCTGTTTTTTTCATTAAAAAAACTGGTTACATGTAAACAATCAAACAATCAAAACAATATTTAAGGGGTTACAATTCCCAAAATTACATGAATATTTATATTTATTACCACAACTGACGTTGGTTAAAAAATAATTGAAAGTAATATTAGTTTATAATATATTATTAAGTTATTTTTAGTTATAATTATAATTTACAATGTTTTTACAGCAGTCATTTTGCACAGACATTTTCATCCCTAAGGAACTCTAAAGAACACAAGGGTTATTATCATACACAATCTACAAGGGTTATTATTATACACAATCTACAAGGGTTATTATCATACACAATCTACAAGGGTTATTATCATACACAATTCACAGTTTCTTTCACTTTATTAAAGTAGAGGCGGGGATTCTATATCCAAAGAAGTATTATGTTACAGGTAAGTAGGAAAAAGAGGTACATTTCAAAAGGCAACAAGCTCCAATAAGCCATCTTAAGTGCAACTTTATCATGATGCTTGATTCATTTGGTTAAATGAAAATGTATTTTTTACCTTGGGGAGTTGCAGCACATACTGTCACTGTCACCAACAGAAGAAAAAACTCCATCTAACACAAAGACAAAACGGCACCATGGAAATACACTCAGATTTTTAGTGTTGCCCAATTAACTTATGGTTATTTGGCTTGGCCTACAGCAATACATAAAATACAGCTGGAATTAATACAATCACTTTAAATTTCTATGTTTTGCATGAGCTGATCTTACCTTGAAATTTTGCATGGAATTTTGTGAGCAGTAGTGAATTGGAGTGAGATTTTTGTACACTCACTGCTTCCCCATTTCTATCTGACTGTTTCCTTTTTCTCTCAACTTCTTTTTTTTTTGCTCTAGATTCCTACAGTGTCAGCATTATCACACCCTCAGTACTTCTCCACTGGATCAACAAAATATGCTCTGAAAAGTCATGCTAACCACATCCAACAATGGCATCAGGGTATACTGGCTATACACCAAAGACTTATGCAGCAAGGTAAGCACATCATCCACTAATGTTAAACAAAAACAACAAAGCTCCTTGGGGTAATATATAATTGTACCCGGTATAAAAGGTCCATAAAAGTACACAAAAACTTTGTAATATTCCTCCAAGTGTCCTGAAGGGGTAACGTCTATAGTTTACTCAAAACAATGTCATTTAGTACATTTTTATAACCTAAACAGTCACTATGGTAGAGCCTGTCAGGAGGCATGCTCGCTTGTGAAAGCACTACAAGAGCCGAGACAGCTACACACCTAGCTACCTGCATTTTTTCTTTTTTCTTTCAAAGTTTCAAATCACTAGTGCAGGCAGATCCCTCTTGTGTTTATGTGTCACTTGGATACTCACAGCAGGATGTAAATACCGTGTGTATCTGTGGCTAGTTGTAATTGATCTTGTATAGTGCAAGCCTATACTCACATGAATGCATGAGTATGCCCCAGGCAAATATAATGTAGGACTGTTTTGGTTATAAAAATGTACTAAATGACATTGTTTCAAATAAATGTTACCCAATCAGGACACTTGGATTGCAGTGGACAAGCAGTATGGAGGAATATTATAAAGTTTTTGTGTACTTTTACGGAAATATGCTTACACTTTAAATAGGCATATACAGTATATTTGTTTAAACCATTACCAAATCCGTCAGCAAAGATTTAAGACAAAATATGGACACAATTGAGTCACATCCTTTTTACTGGACATAAAAGTTTGTCTTCTTTATGGCTCTGACTGCTCTTCAGGATTTTCTGACCTAGAGTTTTTGGTAGTTCCAAAATTTGAAAACTAAACTTCCTCATTTTCTTTGAAACATATTTGACTGCTGACTACAAAAAAAAAGAAGTAATAGCAACTAAGTTAAAGCCAGTTAAGTTTATGACATTGTGCCACCATGCTTTAATGGTGAAGCCAAGAAAAGCATGCACACTGGTATCTTCATTAAATTGTATTAGAGATGAATCACCCTCATTCATGAATCATACAGTACATCAATAATAATAGCCTGATTTTACACATCACCCATGATCATAAAGATACAAATGTGTAAGAGAAATGCATGACAAAAATAATGTCTACTTAAGAAACAAAATTACCTATATATCATGTTAAGAGGAGGCAATCTCCCCCTGGCTAATCTGTAGTCCGCACCCTGCATGTAGTGGTATCCTGCATGTGTGCATGCCTGCTTATCAGTTTGTATAGATGAATACTTGATTAGCACTCTGATAAATTACCATTTATCAGAGTGCTATGCTTTGTTCATCCTGTTCTTGATAAGCAAAAATTACTTGCTTTAGCAAAAAATCTAGGGCCTATTTGTACTATAACATCCAAATATTTATATAACCTCTTTGTAGAGGACTTGTAAGGAGGAGTCAGTATGCTTCTCTTCTTGATGAGATTCAGTAGTGACTGAATTAGATAACTGGGCATAGCATACCCAACTCAGTGGGGGAAAACTCCCTGCATTTGACTGAGCTTCAAAATAGGATAAGATATATGTGGTGGGAGAGAGAAAGAAAGACAATTCAGATACACTGATGTTTTAGTTTGAAGAGCATTTCACAGTGGTTACACTTTACATATTCGAATATTCATTAAGAAGAACAAAAATACTGAGAATAAATTCCAAAATTTTAAACAAGAACTGGATGAAAAACAAATCCAATAAACATAGCCCAACATAAAGATTTTTTTTAAATGAGATGAATGGTGTAAAGGGAAATACATCGAAGTCAAACATATGTGAGTTATATAGATGGGGCAGTTATTAAACTAACCAAGACAAAGGTAATGATACTTGAAATGCAGTATATCAGTCCAAGCCTGTATATGGGTCTGAGGTATTTCGATAACGTTGACAATGCCAATATATCATGTAACATGGTTGCAAAACAGTAGGTGTTGTAAAATTGGATCTATGACATTAAAATGAGCTGCTAGAAATAACAATTATCTGATCACAAAACTCATACAGAGCAAGTCACATTTTTAGTGTATTGTCTTTGTATATGTCTGTGTTTAATTGTGACAGTCCTATTATGCAAGCAGTGTTTTCTTATTGTCATCATCTGGTTGAGTCCTTTCCCAGCCCTGTCGAATGCGGGTGAGGCTGCGGTCAACACATGGCAAAAGCATCAGCAGCTTGAGAACCAGCACCACAGAAGGCACCACCAGACTAAGCATGTAGCCCGGGGGAGTATACCACTTGTAGTAAGAGGGGCGAAGAAACTTGTCCCAGCCATATAAGTATGTGTGAAAGGTGCAGAAGAGCAATGTCACATAGCCCAGCTTGGACTGGAAGAGAGGAAAACCAGTTCAGACAAATACCTTAACACTCACAGTGTGCATACATACAGTCACACAGTCTAATTACTGTGTAATAGGCTCAGTAAGCTGGAATGTGAAAAACTGACCTTTAGAGAGACACATGTTTGACCTACACATTTACACATATTCATCTACTTTGTGTGCAAAGAGATATACAACTACTGTAGGTGCACATACAAACACACAAATACAAACATACTTGCACATTTACAGGCATGTAGATTCACACCACATGTGAATATAACCTAAAGACTGTGCATAGAATAATGTATGCCTCCTCAAATTACATTTGATGAATAACATTTAAAGCACTGCTCTAATTTGGGCTGGAGTAAAAGGGAGGGGTGTGGAATGAGGAAATGAGCTTGACATGACCCAGTTACATTTATGAATGAGTGTGTTCCCTGTAGTGAGACTGATTATATTTCTAATTGGTCAAAGTTGGAAAAGGGTAAACATTTGTGTCTGGCCACATGACAGTGAAAGGAAAGGAAGGGAATGTTACTAACATACATTAAAAAGATTACTTCTTATAGGAAGCTGGACATTTTAAGAGAATTATAAAAACTATTTTCCATGTGGGCTGAGTTGTTCTCATGACTCATAGTTTGAATCTTGGAAAATGGANAATTTTAAGAGAATTATAAAAACTATTTTCCATGTGGGCTGAAAAACAGAGTTGTTCTCATGACTCATAGTTTGAATCTTGGAAAATGGACAATATGTGAAGATTGGAAAGAATAATTTTGCTGCTGGTATCCAGATTCTTCAAAAGTTCGCCATCAATTTTGACACTACCTAAACCTCAGCAGCCCAGTGCATAGTCAGGTACAATAATATAGCAGTAGTTTATGGAAAATGTCATAGNAGTAGCTTCGCCATCAATTTTGACACTACCTAAACCTCAGCAGCCCAGTGCATAGACAGGTACAATAATATAGCAGTAGTTTATGGAAAATGTCATAGTATACATAACAAAATATATCAAGCATGCACATTCTAGTTGGAAACCAACTATGCCTGTTTGATATTGTGAGCATGTATCACTGTGTTAACTGAATCATCAATCTAGTTGTCATTTGCTGCTTTTCAAGGCCACAGTGAAAAGATGAGATAATCAGTTGTCCAAAATTAAATTTTCCAAATGAGCTTGTTTGTATTCATTTTATTAAAAGCTGGTTTATGGGGTGACAAAGAAACGTATCTAAAATGATCAGCAAAGTGCTTGCCTGCCATTCACTTTCCTTTGCAGACTCAGAGTGCCAAATCTGTTGGTTACAAAAGGTGTGAAAGCCTTTGCTATCTCTCATTTTGTTAAAGTGAGTGCATTTAAGCTCAGATTTATATGAAGAGTACCCACATGTACTGTATTAATTTGCAATTGCAGGCATATGCATGTGAGGATGTGATTAAAATATACACATTTGGTTTCCAGGAGAAAGTTTCAAAATTAAGCTAAATAACTGAAATGCAGTATACACACAACCTGCCATTTAATAATTCCTGTAAACACACAGACACAGACACCAAAATATGCCTCAAGGAAAATCTGGTGGACAGACCATATCATCTAACTGGAAAATGCAATAAAAAAATTCCAGAGTCATTCCTTCAGTTGTGACTACAACTATTTCAGAAGATAATTGTCCCAAATCAACAGAAGAGATATGTATTCTGCGTTACTGTGAATGTGCACACCAGTGTCGGGGACCAAGATTTTTAAAAGTAACTAATTACACTGCAAAGTTACCTTTTTGAAAATGTAACTAATGTAAACAACTGAGTACTAAAATTGCATTAAGTTATTTGCTACAGCGAAAAAGTAATCCAAGTACGTAATCCAAATTACTTTGTAATATTTTATCCGCAGCACTGGTACAGATACACTAAAGCACACACATATCATAAGACTTGTACACACATGGCAGTACACACCTGTATGAAGCTGAACTCCCTCCAGCTAAGAGCATTGCTGACTGAAGGTAGAGAGCTTATTCCCAACAGGACATATAGGCCAAATCCCAGAATCCCTACAGCATAGTAAGAGTCAGTGCGCCATGCTGTAGTTGTGTCAAACTGTGTTGTGTGGTTCTCCTTGATCTTAAAGTGCCAGCAAACAAGGCAGAGAAATCAAATGAAAGTATGGTTATATACTGCATGAACAAGCAAGTATTTGTCAATGCCAATATAATGCTTTGAATTTATTAAACACGCTTGCTATCTAGCTATGTGGTTGCCTTACCTTTGAAATGGTGCTTTCAGAAATTTTGAATCTCACATAATATCTGTGCAGACAAAAGTGACAAAATTCAAAGCTATTTAATTGTACATATAGGTATACGAGTATTGTTTTAAGACAAGCTTGAATCCATGTGAACTTCTTCCTGTCTCCCTTCTTCACATTCAAAACATGATATTCAACCATTTCACTCTCCTCTTTGCAACTTCCATGGAAAACCAGAGACTATCCAGAACCTGCAACAAACCCTTGCTAACATCCTGTCACTACATCCTTATGTCACCTAATGACAACTGGGCTATCTCCATCATTACTGACAAACTACTGGTTTTCCAACAACTTTGCAGCTCTTTTCCACATGACTTCCTTTTAGACTGTCTGTCTGATTGTCCTCTATAATAATTTTTTTGCCCTTCCTTTCTTTTCATTTCTTTAGTTTAATAGAATTAATACATTTTTATTAGTCAGCAATCAGCAATCTTATATTCTGATAATGTACTTACTCAATTATGAGTTTTTAAGAAACTGAAGGATAATTATGATAATTTCCCAACTACCTTTTGCGTACTATTTTTAAAGTGTTTACTTTATGATTATGCTGTCTACAACAGCCCAGCAACTCCATTCATAGAGAATAAACATTAGAAACTACTGTAGCAATACTACAGCCTTCAACATAATCATAAGGTTTATAACATGTCAGCTAAGTATAATTACAGTTAAAGTTTTTATTACTCGATAAGCACTTTGCCTCAAATTTAAAATGATGAATAAAACTACTAGAGGTTTTATGTCTGGCAGAATTTAACAACAAAATTATTATAAAATATGTCTTATATTTATTGAATTGAAATATGAGGATAGGTCCATGCGGTACATACCGTATAGGGATGATGAGAGTGTAGAGCACATGCAGAAAGGCAAAGCCAAGTGCTAACAGTCCCAGTTGTTTCCTGCACAGCATCCAGCGGTCCAACCAGTCAGGGAAGCGCCTGAAACAGCCAACATTCCACTTGTATGACACGATTTTAGATCAGACTAGAAAACCTCTGTAGAGGCACTTAATATCAGACAGTCATGATTTAATGTCTGACCTGTACTTGGTTCCTCTGTAGAGTTGGAAGACGGCAGCTATGATGCCAGGTAGGTAACACAGAGACAACATGATGAGAGACACAATGGGAAACACCTGAAAGATGGAGAATAAACACAGAGAAGATTATTGTGAGGACAACCAGCACCATATTTGAGAAAGACGAATATAAACTGCAGTGTGCAGGACACTAAACAGGCTTTACCTTGTTGGCCAGGGACACCATGATTCTGAAGGAGATGTCTTTTTTCTGTTCAACATATGCATAGATGACATCTCTAATAAGCAAGTAGAAGAAGAAGGAAATGGTGAGGCCAAGGGCCAGTTTTAGTGGCAGCCTCCACTCTGGGAACAGCTGAAGAGGGAAGTCCTCAAGCTCTCTGGCTGCTGACAGAGACCCCCGGTCTAGAACAGTAAAGCCCAGCTTGGTGGCTGTTTCTGCCACTGCCTTTTTTGCTTCAGCACTGTTCCCACACAGGTACACCTGCAAACATTCACGCTTCATGATTCGTTATTTTATATTTATGGATTAATGTTCATGAATTTACATATGCAATGATGAAAAGATGGTTCTGACTCCAGAGAATGGAACAAAAAAGTACTGTGGCTTCCTTTATAAAATGCTAAATTTGGCAGGTAGAAACTAATACACACACACACACACACACACACACACACACACACACACACACACACACACACACACACACACACACACNCAGTCAACATCTATGCGATCTAGTTGATGGTTCTCGAAATATACCAACACACACCAATACATAAACATACATCCCACTCCATCACACACACACACACACAAGCATGCCCATACACCCACACCACAGACACATGCACTCCTGTGTGTTTTTACTGTTCTCTGGGATTGCACAAACAGATCAAAATGAAACAGGAAAAACCCACATATGCCACAGCTCTGCAGTACAGAGTGAGAAAGCAAAGCATGGAATGGGATGGGAAGCTTAGATCTAAGAGCAACTGTGGCGTTAATTGATTTGAGGATAGAGATGGCACTCACAGTAAAGACATAAGACTGACTCTTCAGATTTGGCTGCTTTTACTTTGACTCAGTTTGATCAAAACTTCAAAACAAGTTAAGAATATAATTTGGACTGAAATTCTTTCCAGTTTGCAAGAGACTATTATTTTTACTTGTTGGTCAGCACCCCACTGTGTGAGCACATGAGACAGTTGTCAATGCTTGTAGCTCTGCAGTGGAGGAAGAATTTGACATGCATTACTGAGCAGTTTAATTCTAAAATGAGTTTTGTCACCATTCAGGAAAAAAGATTTATTCCTAAAAGTCAGAAGTAGGAAACCTAATTTTGTCTCTTTTAAATTTCAGCCTGTTGCCAATACACTTTGCCAATGAAAAGACAGTATTCTAACAAATCTAATTATCAATCTTTCAATATTTCAATAGTGTATGTTCAAACAGAGAGGCATTGTTTGGAAACAGAACAACAGCAACACAAGTACCTGTCTATTGGCATCTGATGGTCCATTCTGCAGGATCCAGGCAGACAAGGTGTTAAAACCTTTTACTACATGTGATCCAGGAACAAGCCTGGACAACAAACAGCATTTGTTTCATTAATTGGTGATCCAAACCACATTCCCCTATATTTCAGGTAACTACTGTATCGCCTAATTTGTTCTTACCTTTGCAGATACTCAGCATTGGCCTCTGGATATAGATTCTTCTTGAGGTTGTTGCTTACATCCACCAGCACCTTCCAATAAATAACATTATTCAAGTGGTTGAAAAGTTAAAACTGAGAAAACTGCTATGTCACACAATGGCATCTGACAACAGGGTACCTTCCCCCTCAGATGGGGTGCAAGCATCTCCAGGAAGTTGTAGTGTACTCTGTGGACACAAATAAACACCAGGCTGGCTGACTGAGCAGCAGCTGCATGGCTCATCACCTGCACAACACACACAAACATATTGTTGTCATGCATGGGCATTACTTGTGGCAGCACACTGGCTAAGCAGGTTCAGCGACACTAGTTTACTAGTTAAGCACCTAAACTATTCATTTACAGAGTACATAACAGATGAAAACAAAATGCAGCAGAATGTAGCACACAAACCCAGACACACAGAAACACAGACATTATCAGTGACCTTGTTTAGCTCAGTCAGCATTACAAAACCTGATAAGAATTGTTCCATTTTTCCTAGCACTGATACACTTTAGTTTAATCAACACAGTTACTGGATTTGGTTTAAAACTAACATACTGCACAGTTTCTGAAGAGTCAACTTTCAGTCATCAAAAGTAAGCCCAGAAAAGGTTTGAGAAGATATCATGCCATGTGTTGTACCTGAGCTCCCTGAGGCAAGGGGCCACAGCTGTGAGGTCTGCGGCTGCCGTACACCACTCTATAGCCAGACTGGAGCAGACGTTGGCCCAGAGAACGCCCTAAGTCCCCCGACCCAAAGATACACAGCAGTTCCTGCTCAGGGGCAGCTGCCGTGCCCAGAGGACACAACTCCACACTCTCTGGGTTCACCTCTTTTGACATGCTGCTCAGTCTGTCAGTCGACATGACCACAGTCTGACACAAACACTGAGGATATCTCCTGTGGTTTTGAAAGAACAAAACACTCCACCAGATTTTCTGTTAAAACTGCACAGTTGTACTCAAATATGAGTAATATGTCCCAATCCAAAAGAGATGAAACAAAATGATAATCTTCAAAGAAACCACTCTTCTGGACAATTCTACTGTCTGTCCCTCAAGCACTTCTGTCTCTTCTTCTTATTCATTGCTATCTAGATTAGTTGAGTCCGTTTTTGTATGGCCCATCCCCTCCCATTTTGGGATGTGCCTAAACTGGGAAATTCCAAAACAAAAAGGTGGGAGGCATGGGTGTTTGTTCTGGCATGAAGCAGTTTGGTTTTCTTTGTGCAAACTCTGTGTGTGTCTATGTCTGTGTGTGCATATGTTTGGTTAGGATGTCTTGCTGTAAAGTTTCAAGTAGGACCTTTTTCTTGAACACAAGCAGATCTTTTTTGTGATAGATTATGCAACACTGGAAAACTTTGAATTTCTTACAATCTTTCAAAATAATAAGAATTTTCTGTTTTTTCCCAAATTGCTGCAATACCTGTAGTAAAGCACACATAGAGGGAAGTAATAAGTAAAATGCTCAGTTATTTTAAGAGCAAAAAAAGAAATAGACNCTCTTCCAAAATAATAAGAATTTTCTGTTTTTTCCCAAATTGCTGCAATACCTGTAGTAAAGCACACATAGAGGGAAGTAATATGTAAAATGCTCAGTTATTTTAAGAGCAAAAAAAGAAATAGACATCTAACACATTTGGAGACTTTTTATGTCCCAATGCTTGTGATTATTATAACACATTTAGGCATTTACACAAAACTCAAAAAACTTTGACAGTTTACACAAAAATGCCTAATGATAATGATTATTTAACAGTTTTCTCATCACAACTGTGGATCAGTAACACTGACTCTTTGTCAGGATCAAGTCTAGGTCACGGTATGCAAACACAATGTACTGGAATGTTGCCAACCCCCTGCTCACTTCTCCTACACAATCTCCATTATATGACCATAAAATTCCAAGTGTATAATTACTTTTACATGTGTACAAACAAATAGCATACACCTTTATTAGGGGGTTGTTTGCCATGTACATGGAGTGAAAGAATGTAATCCTCAAGATAAGTCACTGATAGTCAGTAGAGGCTGATTCATGGAGTTTGCTGGCAAACCCACCAATTACAGTCCCATCTGCACTTATGCATCGCCTCTATGAGTAATTAATGTTCTTAGTCCCTTAACTGAAGTTGGCCTCTAAGTGCAACCTCTCCTATTTGCCCAGAGGTTCAGAATAGCATCAGTGCTCAGGGTTGAGGTAAACCACAGACCTAGTGACCTGTCCTGGACTGTAATTACTCCCTCTGCCCTGCTGCTTCACTAAGTGGTAAGTGTATGTGTGTGTGTATGTATGTGTGTGTGCATGTGACACAATATAATGGTATTTCAGTAACTCACATGCACATACATGAGATAATGTAATGAAATTTGCTGCTGATCTGGTTTCTTGGACTGTAATTAGCCTGAGACCTTAACAGTTATTAATCTGCAGTTATGTAAACAATTACTTGTTTACTCTTCCTCGCACAAGATCCTAAAGCCAGAAGCAGCATGATGATGATGTTCGTGAGATCGGGGTCAAGTTTGAGGGGTCTTGCCTTTCTATCAGTTCAAACCAGTCTGGCCTTTCTCCTCTGACCTCTGGCATCAACAAGGCATTTTTGCCCACAGAACTGCCGCTCACTGGATATTTTCTCTTTTTCGGACCATTCTCTGTAAACCCTAGATAGCGTTGTGCGTGAAAATCCCAGTAGAGCAGCAGTTTCTGAAAT